>QANY01003502.1:0-128576 GCA_003255025.1 Datisca glomerata
TGAATTGTACATGGCATATTATTCTACTGGAATACTACCTAGTGCTTTACCTTTGAACTGCCTGACGTAAGTCATTAGGTCCTCATCTTTTTTTTTTTACGCTCACACCCCAACTAGAGAACGCTCATCTTTTCCTTAAACACAAAAGCTTTGTCATGAAGGCAAAAACCATATGCGACCATGTTAAAACTGATTCCGGTGCCAGATTGATGTAGCATGTGTATGCTTGCTCAGTCAATGATTTTGAAAACTCCTTCAGCCTCATGGACTCATCACATCCGTGTGGGCCTAAATCGTCAATAAAATGTACGATTGCTCTCTAGCACATCCTTCCTTCCCATTATACTTGTGAAACTTTGGAGGCACATAATCAGATGGGTATGGCTTCACAACTACCTCACTTGGGTAAGGGGGTGAAAGTCCACCATCGTGCCGCTTAGAGAGGCCTTGACGCGCTCCATCTCCAACATCTTTTGTAGTGTCTCTTTGGTAACGAAAGGACCAGTGGCAGTGCCATCGACCAGGACATCATGTGCCAGCGTGGGACGTGCGAAGGCTGTAAGGAATGTTGTTGATGGAATGATAAAATTGGCAGGGTTGCTCAAGTGACCCGTATTTTGGTCACTCTTTACCGTTCATTACCCAGACGAGCGCTTGAGATTTATAGCTTGAATCTGTCTATCGGCGTCAGTATGGTTCGCTGCATGAGAAGGGACTATATAAGCCATAGGCGGTGGTAGAAGAGGGTTCTGAGCACCTGCGAGGAGAGCGGTCAGCATGCTTAGAAGGGTACGAATCTCAGCGTTAGAGGCCTGAAGCTCTCTAATGGCGTTAGTCTGCTCAACCGCCGTCATTGTAGCAGCAGTAACGACATGGAGGTTGATTCTCTCCATGGAAGTAGCATTTTCCATGTCATGGTTCTCGATAGTTTGGTTAACATTCTCTCATTCCAAATGAGAAGAAGCTCTCGTGATTCGACTACATCCATCCATACTCGAAGAAAGAAGAAGGTGGTAGACATGTCACTCCCCAGTGGAGTCACCAAAATGTTTAAGGGTTTAGGATGATTTGTGTATGACTGATTTAGTCTATGCCAAGTATGCTTGGGAACGTGGGAGTTAGTGGTCGGAGGGTGAAGGACAAGTAATCTTAGGTAGCTGTCAGAAGATGACAAATGTCTTTAAAACTCTAAGGTAGGTAAAAAGCTCGAAGAGAGAATATTCTTCAGGTTTTTGTCCCGGGATTGGTGAAAGTTGATTCCCCCATGATGGTGGTAGAGATCCCTTTATATAGATGGGGTCGAGTGGGGACCGCACATATGTCCCTTTCAACCGCATGCAAATCACGTGACCACGCCTAAAATGTGGTCACATGCTAAAAATGTGACACCGCGCCACATACTCAAAATGATTTAGGATTCAATTCACGAGATTACTTTTCATACTCGCAACAAGTCGTATTTTTGTGGTATCGAGTAGCCGGATAACAATCCCGTAGGTGTTAGGCCCATATTGCACTAAGGACCCCGTATAACATCACCTGTCGCCGGGACTCCCCAAGACGGATGCACGGAGACTACAAGCAGCACGACACGAGCCACTAGGTTTGGGGCACCCTCCCCGACAGCGGGTCAACTCACTTCCCGTCGTGGGGCACCTCCCCCATGGTGGGTCAAGGCCCCTCTACCCACCGTGGGCACCCCCAACGGCGGGTAAAGTCCCCCTACCCGCTGTGGGCACCCCCACAGTAGGTAAAGTCCCCCTACTCGCTGTGGGCATCCCCCTTAATGGGTAAGTTCCCCCTTACCCACCGTGGACAACCCCCACAGCGGGTAAGGTCCCCTCCACCCACCGTGGGCACCTCCCACGGCCGGTCAAGCTGCCTCTATGCGTCATCGAGATGACCACTCGGTGATGGGTGCATTGCTTAACTTGCCATCGGGCATTCCCGACGGTGGACAGACATACACGTCCCTATACCGATGGGTCACGTATTACGTCTCATTTTACCCTTCTCTGTCAGAAGGGGGCACATCCAAGGTGCCTAATGAGGCCACACCTTTCGAGTAGTTCTTACTCTCATGGTGTAGTGTAACCTTATCCTAATCCTACAAGACCACAACCCCTAGATTGTTTACAAGCAAGGAAGAGCCTTCGAGCCTTTGTGATTTCGCTCGAAGGCGAGACTCAACACCGTACGATCTCAAAATGGGCTCGCCACCCTTATAGGTCCAGGCGTGGCCCTTGCCTGCATATTCGCTATTATACTATTTCAACCTTACCATACCACGTAGGCACCATATGGTGTATTTAGATGCCACATGTTCAATCTTGACACGTCACTCTCAATAACGTGAATCCACATTTACACATTTACAAACACAATAGATAGATATATGCTGACGATGTGTATATATATATAATTAGATCAACCACAAGATAATTATAACTATTTGACAAGATGTATGTTCGTGAGATCTCATGATACTGAAATGAACTGGTTTCGATCTTTAAACTTTTTTATCCAAGCTCCTATAATTGTAAATGCATTGTAAGTTTTAACTCAAGAGCAAAAACTGTGGCATTACCGATACATAAAACAAGATTCTATGAAATAAACATAAAGAAGCCATATAACAAAATCAACTTTCAATCCTATGACCACCCCCCCCGGGGGGGGATAAAATAAAAACCCAAACAATAACCGCAGTCTGATAGGTGCCCACTTTCTTATTGCTTGTAATATGCCGATCAACATCGACTATAGGCTTGTTCAATTACTGAAAATAAAAAGTTTAGCAAAATACAAAGAAACAGATTTTGTTTATTGCCGATTAAGCTAAAAGGAATATGGATACATATGGGAAACAAAGAAAGGCATAGTTTTGGAAATCTATATACATTATTCAGGAACCATTGCGACCTGCAATATCAAGACAAACATAATTGTTGACCAAATGGAAATGAAACATAAAGTTATAATGTAGTAAATGACAAACTTTACCATGCTAAAATGCTTTTCAGATTGGACTTCGAAAGTACACCAACTCAAGATTGGGTTAACCTATCATATAAATATTACACATCTTTGAGGACCGGAGGAGGTAACCAAGTGATTAAGAATACACCACTCGCTTAAGAGGTCATAGTCTTATTATCTTCAGCTCAATAGTATTTTGAAACGGATCGCATTTTGAACCAAGTTTGCGTGATTTAATAATATTAGATACGCAATTGGTTTGGTCGTGGATTTTCTCCCCTTAGGTCACCATATCTATCCGCACTCAGACTTTGTCGATTTACCTGATCAGGTTGCGCTCTAAATTGTGGTCATGAGCCGAGCCACACTATACCCTGCATCAATAGACCATCTTCCCCCAATTCACTAATATTCACCATGAACTTAGCTTTTGAAGTCTTCACGATCTTCTTCATCTTCATCTATCATCGACCCAAAAAACTCTCATTCAAAGCATATATAAGTAAACAAAGGAACTAGACGAGCCCATATACCACGCGTCCGAAAAACATTATTAGATAGACAAAATAACAAGACAAAAGTAGTATGATAAAGCTAATTATATATTATGAGATACTAACTAGCTACTTCTGAAATAATAAGTAGCTATTATCTTTCAGCCGACATATAATTCTACTCTAATCACATATATTAATAGGGAATAAATTTGCTTGGTTAAGAGCCATGTTATAGTAACTTCTGAATTACAAAAGGGACGGTGGCTGACAGAAGTTCCAACAAAATTCTTGTTTACATATATATGATAAGAGCACTTTCATGGAAGGCAATGCAAATTGAAAGAGTTAACATTTCCCCCGAAACCGAAAAAGAAAATGAAAAAAGAAAAAGAAATCAAACATGGTTTCTCATTCATGTTCTGAGGAAATCACACATACATAACATGAAACCTATGTTACAGAAAAATATGAGAAATTGTAAAGCTTTGAGTTAAGTGTGGAGAAGTGAGAGCCATCTTAGCTCAACATCTGTCATGTACGTACGGAAAGAAACAGGATGATTGTATCTGTGACTTGTACAGTGCAAATTTTTATCACATATCAAAAAGAAAAGCTGGTATATCACTATCAGAAATATTTTTTCTCTCTTATAGATTCACATATAACATCATGACTAGGAAAATCAATATATGAATTTTAAAAACAAGCTGAGAAAATAAAAACCCCACAAAGCATCCAAACAATAAAAGGCTACCCCATCATCTCCGATGATGCTACGCATTTTTTCAAAAGCTATCAAATAATGTGAATATTCGAGACTTCTCACATATTCTACCGCTTGCAAAACCGAAAGGACGACACCATGCCAAAGCGGAAAAAAATCATATTAAACTGCATAATATGGTCGGAAAATTGGAGTTCATGATCAATACTAAGCTCAAATCTTGCTTATAGTATAAAAATATTGAAATTTCATGATACCGGTGCCATGAAAAACTTGACGACCAACACTTGTGTGATGATTCAATTCGACAACATATTATATACTGGTAGCGTACAAATTAAGATGCCCTTTTCTTTTACAATAATACTATAACATGCTCTTGACAGTTTTTAGTAATAAGAAAAGTAAATATAAAAAATATTGGTCTTTGACAGAGTATCAACGAGCTTCAAGAGCTCTGAAAGAGGAAAAATAAAGGCAATAAGAAAAAAAATGATCACCTTTACCATATAGATTGAAGCCCAGTGCTGTATATATCCAGGGTCGAATATTGCTAAGTACGCAATGGAAGCCATTGATTGCCGCTGCAGCATCATCAAGATTCTCAGGGTCATTAGGGTAAGGGCCATAGACCACCTTAAAAGCTTTGTGAATCTTAATGATGCTGCACCAGAAAACAGTGGCTGATAGTTTTAATATTTATAGATCTAACTGTTATCTACATCCTCATCTTCACCAATATATCCTTGTATATGTAGAACAAAGCTGTTGAGTAAAACTAACCCTAATTTCATGAAGATTGGGAAAGAAAAGCTCAAAAACCAAACCCCAATGTCTAGGAAAAATGAAATAAATCAGACCCACTTCTTATAAATCTAAAAAAAATAAAAATAAAAAGTGAAAAGAGAGTGAATAAAAAAGAAGTAACTCTGATCTAAGGAAGAGAATAAGCTTTAGTAAAGAAGACTGGGTAAAGGAGCTTTAGGAGTCCTAACTATATATAGAAATCTTGTAGAGAGAAAGAGATAGTCTGAATAAGAATGACTCTGTAGACAGAAAGAGAGAGAGAGCGTGTAATGGTTGGTTGGTGGCTGAGTAAGGGAGAGAGGGAGGGGGATAGGGAATGTACCAATAAACAGTTAAACATCGTAATCTAAGGTACCATATTTACCAAAAACTTTTAATAATCCACACACTGACCAAAATGTTTACTCTTCCATACATGTATCAGAGAATATTAATGGAAATCATCTGATATTTCGGAAAACGAAAGCTTACCCTCTAACATCTGGGGGGTTGTTTTGTGTTTTTTTGGGGAAGCTCTCCGATGAAATTATTTTTACCGGCATTGATGTTGACACTACAACAATTATGTGTCGTCATAGGACAACGCGATTGCATTTTCCTCCAAAACACAATAAAAGATTGAAGTGTGAAATGGATTTCATGAAGACCCGCACGACTCTCGACTTTACTAAATGAAAACTTCGCTTAACCCACGTCTCCCACAATAGCTCTCTCTTTCACAGTAACTCTTCTCACCAACGACAACTCTTTTGAAGCTCACAGTAGCTTGCCTTTCTCACAGTATCTCTCTCTTTCAACAATAGCCTTGTTCACTAATGAGAGCTCCCTTGAAGCTCACAGTAGCTCGCATCTTTCACAGTAGCTTTCGTCCTAGGTTTCTCTCTCGTGCAGCTCTCACTTTCTAAGTCTTTCCCCAACTATCTGCTAGTTTAATTCACACCTCAGAATCAGAGGTAGGATTTCATTCTCAAATTGTTGTTTCATTTTAGTGTTTTTTGTCTGATATTATGATTTTTGAGTTTTTCTAAGTTGATTAAGGTCCGTGCTTCCGATTTCTAGGCATGCAATAATTTTTGAAACGAAAACCCCTGATTTCTTGTCAATCGGGAATTTGTTTAGTTCCTAAGGTTTGGGGAGTAGCCCATGCCGTCTCGAATTAGCTCCTGGCTTAGAATTTTTACCGTTCTCTAATGTGATTTTCATGGGTTAGGGCTTGGACACATTTAAAAGCTTTGGCCCTTCACTGAAGATTGAATCCAATAACTCGACTGTCATTTCTCCATTATATGCCAAGGATGCTCAATTTGAAGAATTTCTGTGAGAAAAGTTTTCGTTGTCATTTCAGGTAAACTCTTATCCTACATTTTTCAAAATACTCAAATTAGGTCCTTCAATTTTTTGCCCTTTTCCTTTCCAGTGCTCACACTTTCAGATTCAAGGATTTCATCTATCTTCCATCTCTAATATGCCACAGATTGTCTAGAGTATGTCACATAAATAGGTCCTTCAATTGTTCTGTATTTTGTGTTTCCACTCAGTTTGCATTTTGTTGTAATCTTATTGAATTCTGAATGAAGTTAAGATATTAGATTTGTTTGTACACCCATTTTCTATTTTCTATGGTGCACTAATGTGAACTCTCTGTGCTGAAAGTTAGAAATCTTGTTAGTGGAGCTGAATAAACCAGGTATTATAAGTGGAGTAGCATATGCTGTAAGGGGGGTTCACTCAAGAAGTCTAAGTAAGGTTCATTCTTTCTTTTCATCTACTTTTTCTCCGCAATATGGTTTTTATATGTTGTCTTTTGTTTTGCAGTTGGATCTTGAAAAAGCATCACTCACACATATTATGATACTTTGTTAAATTCTAGGTATGTAGTATTGAATGGGAATTTTAGTTCTATATCGAAGGATAGGAGTGTTCACTCCATTTGGAGACCCATGTCGGTTCTTGTTAGTCTTCTGTTTTTAGTTAAGTTTGTAAACGGCTTGTTATGGAAATGTTAGCTAGTTGTTTTGTTTGGTATGTTTTTATGGAGCTATCAGCGTTCTAAAGCACTTTGCTAAAACTTTAGTTGGAATGAATTCAAGATATGGCAATTGAATCCTTCCACTTTGAGGTTTTGGTGACCCTTTATGGTTAGTAGAATTACTATTCACTGTTTTGATCTTGTTTAACTATATTTGAATTCTTCTCTGATTTCATCTTTTTTTGTTCGCATTTGTTTCACTATTCACTATTTTGCATCATCTCTATTCTGATTTCATTTTATTTATGTCATTGTTTTGAAATGCGAGGGGGGAGGGGGTATACGGTGTTCAAACTGACTAAAGATTGCATCATCTCTGATTAATGGTTTTTCCTATTTGCTGTTATTGTTTCGACTCTCTTTAGTGAAAGAGGGCTGATAATTTCTATAGTTACTGTGATTGAAATATGGGGATATATGTGTTCAAACTTTTATGTTGAACATTATTTATTGTTTTTGTAAAGATAACTTTATTTAACGTCATCTAACTAACTTTTATGTTGGTGAGTTTGGATTTCAAGTATTATGTTAAAATTTTCTCATATGATGATTACTATTATGGGAGTTAGAAATGTGGGCTGACATAAATGTTGGAAATGATTGAAATGTCGGGGGGGGGGGGGGGGNGGGGGGGGGGGGGGGGTGCTAGCCATGTGCTTGGTCTTAGCCAAGGATGCGCTTTGGAAACTAATAAGAAAAGGCCCAACTTGCAAATTTCAGAAATACATGTTATTTTTTCCTCTTTTAAAATAATGCATGCCTGATCTTAGCCTGCAACAGCACCACGAGGCTAGGACAAAGTAATTATACCGAGCCTCTATCTTTTTGTCTTTGATAATTTTTCTTTCCTTTTTGGTTTTGATACATCTATTTAATCCTTTAGGCTGTAGAAGTGGAATAACAATTAATTTGTAGCTTCTTTGCATTTATGCATGCTTTTGGTAATTTCTAAGTTTGGAAGGTTTTGATATATGCATGTAAGGTATGTCCTGTTGTTAACAAATTGTTGACACATTGTTGTGGGTTTACATTTGGCCGATTTCTAAAAGAAGCTTGTGGTTGATTATGTCGCAAGTGTTGTTGTTGAATGCTATATGTTATATGTGCATGAATCCAACCATTTGTCCTTATTTTTATGAGAGACACAGTAGAAGAATTGGAGAGAGAGATTTATACCATAATAATTACATTAGTGGAGTTTTGAGGGGTGCTAGAAATGTGGATTGAAATGTTGGGGCGGGGGATGCTAGAAATGTGGATTGAAATGTTGGGTTTATATTTTTGTTCTTGCATTTGTGTGGATTTGCTTATGTTGTTTTTCTAACTTGCTATTATATATGCATTTTCAAGGATAGAACATAGATGCATGGAAAGTATGTATTTCAAGAAATAAGGTTTTGCAATCTAGATTACAATCTTATAGATCAACATGTCTGAATATTGGAAAGTCTTTTATAGAGATAATATATATATATATATGTTTATAAGTGGATATTGAACTATAACAATTATTTTTTTTCATATAGGTCCACCGAAAACACAACAAACACATAGTAATTCAGATGGTACGTGGTTCCACATAGTGATGGGGAAATGATTCCAATAGGAAGACATGGAAGTTCTTTGATGAAAACTTTGGCTTGTATTTGTCATATTAAGTACAACTAAAAATATTTGAAATATGTGATATGAACACCTTGGAATGTTTTTTTGTAGGGTTTTTTTGGACATATTAGTAAATTTCTTTAGTTAAATATTTTAAATTAGTGATTTAATGGATGATCTTTATATTATTTGTTTGATATATTAGCGTAAATTATTTACAACATTTAAAACCCCTATAAGAGAATATAATTATGTAAAGAAGCACAAACACAAATGCAATTATGATAGGGTTAGACATACAATAACGTTTTTAAAACGCTATAGAAAGCTTTTAACCGCTTTAAAAACAACTATCATACATGTTTAATAGCGTTTAGAAACGCTATTCTAACTTTTCTATAGCGTTTTTTTAAACGTTATAGAAAGTTTCACATTGTTGCTACGCTTATAATAGCATTTATCAAACGCTATGGAAACCTTTCTATAGCACTTTTTAAACGCTATAGAAAGTCTCCCATTGTTGCTATGCTTATAATAGCGTTTGTGAAATGATGTTATGAGCGTACCAAATGCAATGACACACTTTCTATAGCGTTTAAAAAATGCTATAAAAATATTACGATAGCATTTTTTAAACGCTATTAAAAGTGGATATGATAGCGTTTATAAAATGATATCGTAGGGTCAGAGTTTAGTAATGTTGACAACCATAGCGTTACAAAAAATGCTATTAAAACCCTATGATGCCGCTATCATAGGGTTTTTTTGTTGTAGTGTGGGGAGTCTTCATGGCCATTAGATGAGGCAAGGTGACTCCTAGCCATTAGATTAAAATAGAGTAAAGAAAATGATATTACTTGTTGAATGAGTTGCAGGTTACCGCTTTGTCTCTTTCTTGGAAAGCTTCCTTCGAAAGATTTCTCCATCACCTTCGAAAGTCTTCTCCTTCAAAAGCTTAACTACATAGCTTCACCAAACAAAGTCAAGGCCACGCGATTTTCACGCCCAATCTCTAGGCTCTCTCTTTTCGTTGTCCAGGCTCTCTCTGCGTTTGTCATCCTTGCTCTCTCCATTGCGGCTCTCTCCGTTGCGGCTCTCTCCGTTGCGGCTCTCTCTCTTTATGCTCGTCTTCGGTTCTCTTTCTCCATCATCGGCTCTCTGTCTTCATCGTTACTGATCTCTCTCTGTCGCCAGCGCTCTCTCTCAGTCATCGATGCTCTTTCTCAGTCATTGGTGCTCTCTCTCTCGGTCATCGGTGATCTCTCTCACGATTTAGGTTTTTAGTTCAGTAAGTTCACGAATCCTTCAACTTCAATGATACCCAAGTATAATCGAGCACTCTCTCTACCGCATATCATTTTTCTTCCTCTTGCTTGAGAAGTTTCTGTATTTGAATTTTTTTAAATTTCTTCCTCTTGTTGCAATTTGAATGTTTCACGATTTAGGGTTTTCGTTCTGTTTTGATTGACAAACAAGAATTGAAGCTAATTTGTCCATTTTATTTAGTATAAATATTATATTTTGCTGTGAGAACATATTTCTATCCATGAAATTTATGCTCTTGAGGTAGGATATGTATTTGTATCTATGAAATTTTTGAAATTTCTACTGTGAGAACTTATTTTTATGAGATCTATTATGCTCTTGAGGTAGGAGAGGATTATATAAAATTCATTGTTGATATATTTAAGCATTCTACAATGAAAGGAGTTTTATATTTGTAGCTTGTCTAAAAAATCTTTTTGGTATCTTGTGCCTTTCAACTTATTAGTTGGGCTGAATAATACTGTCATGGCTTGTATTATAGTTGAATAGTTCTATGTGAGTGTTGTGAGCGTAATGGGCTGAACATATTATTGTTGTCACACATATTATTGATGTCACAAAAGTGGTCTGCTTGCGGTTTTCATTATTCTCTACTTTCTCATTTACATTCTCAGTAAGTGGCTGTTTTATATAAACTCGACATAATTTATCTGCAACCAGAAGCATACTGCTTTAGTGTTTTCTCATGAAAATGATAATGTGCTATTTGTAAAGGTGCAGTGAGTTGTTGGGCCCAGTTGGTCGATTAGAGAGGTATTGAGTTCCCAAAACTTACTTTGTCAGAAGGTTAATTGCTCATATGGACTTAAGCTTTTCACAAACCTCAGCCTCCCTATGATTTTCTTTTAAAAATGATGTTTGTACACAACGATTTCCAAGAACTTAAGCTGTTTAAAGCTCAGGGGCCTATGATTTTCTTTTGAAAATGATGTCCATAGACAACAATTTCCAAGGACTTAAGCTTTTTAAAGCTCAGGGGCCCTATATTCCTTTCTGAAAATGATGTTCGTAGACAACGATTTTTCAAGGACTTAAGATTTTTAAAGCTTAGAGGCTCTATGATTTCCTTCTGAGAACAATGTTCATAGAAATTCCCAAATGACTTAAGCTTTCACAAAGCTTAGAGGCCCTATGGTTTCCTTCTGAGAACGACGTTCGTAAACATTCTCAATGACTTAAGTTTTTCACAAAGTTCAGGAGCCCTATGATTTCTTGTCGGGCTCCTTGCTAGAGTTTCTCCCATTTGATTTTCTTTTTCTTTTTCTCATACATAAATATCTATGACAAGAATCTTGAACAAAAACACCATACATAATATCTTAATAGAATGAGTAAGAAACGAGTATACCGTTTCATAATTTCACCATAAAGATCTGAGTTTGATGTCACGTGTCAATCATTTTCAGAACTGATTCTTTTGTTTGAAATAAATATTAAGTAATGTCCTTGAATCGTATTTATGATTTATTGTGATGAGCGTTACCGTTTCAAAACCCAAATATTTTGCATCTTGTAATTCTGGTCAGATATGCTTTTGAGCAATATGTACGTAATATACCGTAACTTTCTCCAGGAAGCTTAGAATCTCATTCTGTAAAAATTTCAAGAAGGTGACTTCCGTAGCTTTGTAGCGGGATATGAATGAATATCTTCTTAGTTGGACATTTCATACTTTACATTTTTCTTACACTAGATTTAAGAAAATGTGAATGGATCTTTATCTTTGTTTTAACGGAATGCTAATATGATTATGCATTTTTTACCAGATAGAGGCCATGCATAATTTTTTTTCTAATCTATGTAGAGACAATGTTGTGGATGTTCTTAGTTAGATCTGTTTTGTTTAGCTAGTTTTGTTAAGTTTGTTTATTTTGTATAGCAACCTTGCCGTGATTGCTCAGTTGACATATGTAGATCATTATGAATATATTTATGGATGACTATAGTTTTATAAGACAATAAAATATATGGTTGTAGAATAGTTTGGTATACTAGCCAGTTCGCCTTTGTATATGAACTATTTATGTATTCCAGTGACATTTTTCTGTAATGCTTTTTTACTTCATTGTTTATGCTTTGGCAAAATGGATGGATTATGTCCATGTCTTAATGTTGTGGGTTGCTCTTGAAAAATAAGATTAATATTTTGTTATAGTTAGAATAGATTTACTTGAAAACATAACATTGGGTTGAAGTTGGATTTTCAACCAATTATAAAAGTGTCTCCTTATTTTATTTTTTTTGCAGTGAAACCTCTTGATCATTGGTCATCAATAGGGAAGACTTGTCGACATTGAAAAAGTTGGTAGTCATTTACTTCTGGAATGTGAACTCAAGTAAGATTGAATTAGATTTACTTAATCAAATGGAGCTTGCTATGTTGTAGACTAGTTTATCATTTTCTGTCATTTTCATGTTTCTATATGGAATATTGTAGTTGGAAGGAGATATTATTTGAGGTTATTTTATTTCATGGAAACTATGTTCTTTCAGGTGTATGTTGTTATTAGATGAATATCATTGTACATGTTACCTTTTAAGCAATCAAATAAAAGGAATAGTCCTACTTTAAAGAGAACTACATGATCAACATCATTTTTTGTATGATTATAGAGATTTTCACATTTATAGAGTTTTTAACTAGCTTACCTACGTGGTGGACATTTATTAATATGATTCTTTTAACATGATAAATTGTAAAAAAAAACTTGGAGAAGAGCATGTTGCAACTAGATCAACTAAGTTTCTTACATTCTTTAAATTCTTTACATAACCATATTTTCATGAAATCTTATGTCGATTTTCGCAAGCCATTGACATTCACATCATGTTTATTATTTATTAAGATTGTTGATATATGTCACTTCCAATTAATTCGTTATCTCAAATAGTCATTGCATAAACCTGATATATAACATAATAGGGGCAGATGTATACAAGAACATAACATTGGTCTGTCATTTTAGCATTCTTACTAGATGATGTCCAATCCATTATAAATTAGTATCAGGGATAATCACGACTAGAAGACATAGTAACACATATTTTAGATGGCTAACACAAATGTCAACGTGAAGAAGGCACAAAAGGGCTTCTTTGTAATTTATAAGTAATTAATGAGATCAACAATTTTAATGTTACATATTTTCATATAAATTATTACAATGTTAATGTGGTTGTTTAAAACTAAAACAATGTGAAAGAATGTGCTAAAATGAGGGCGGCAGATGAAAAGATTAGTGGTCATGAAGTAAGTATGTTTAAATATACATTACATTATAACCTGGAATTGATAAATTTTGATTGTAATTTAAGTGAGTTTCTGATATGCAGACACGAAAAGATCTAGCTTTAAAGTGAAAAAGTATGATGAAGGAAGCCAAACTCAATTATTTAAAGGAAAATGAAATCTATGCCATTGGAAGCGGAACGGAACAACCCGGTCCTAGTCATCTGAGAAGGCCTGCTTTTCAATGGAAGTTGCTCACACGCTGTACGCCTGAGAAATTTGCAGATCTTGTTGTAAATTTTGATGAGGGGAAGAGGAGAGCGGTCATGGAGATGGAATTCAGAGGGTTGTTGGATATTAAATGCCACAAGCTAAAGAGCAACTTCTTGCAGCAACTATTAGGTTGCTTCGATTCAACCACTTGCACGTTGAATGTCCATGGGTCGACACTTAAAGTCACTGCAAATTATGTGACTTCTATACTAAGCATCTTTGACGATGGGCATGAGATCAAATTTGATGGTGATGTGAATGAGATAAAAGATCTAAAGGCGAAGTGGGTGAACGTCAAAGGTGATATTCTGGTGAACACCATGTCAAAATTCTTGATTGGGGAGTCCAACAATGATTGTTGGAGGCAAGCCTTTGTGCTATACACTGTCGGGGTTTTGTTATCTCATCGATCAAAACTAATCGTCAGTCATTCATGGTTACACGTTGTGAAGTCTCCCGCGACCATCCTACAGAAGAATTGGGATTCTGATTGTTTTAAAGATTTTGTGGATGGTGTCGCAAGGTATCGAAGCAACCACCACCATAGCATTACCGGATGCTTGTTATTTTTACAGATAATATATTTAGTGTACATTTGTATTACTTTCACTTTGTAACATATGTATATTTACAAATAAGTTCATTTCGATGCAGCTATTTTATCTGGAGAAGTTGGCATGTGCTGCCGACTATGTTGACTTGAACCAGCCTTCGCCGTTAAGGTGGAATGACAGGGCCGTAGCAAAAATGATTTATTTTGTAAAATCAAGGGGAGGAAAAGCTTGCCCTAAAAGCTGTGCGGTAAGCATATGAGAATATTGCAAAATTGGTTGGTTATATTGGCATTGATTATTTATTACTAATTCACATATATTTGTATTATGTAGAACGATATAACCGCGCAAGCCTTTTAAGGTGACCGCGAGGTTCGAGAGGACTGCGAGCATAAGCATGTTCTCAAGGACGAGTGTGCAGATCTACCTGAAGAGCAAGTCGTCAGGTTAGGTGCTTTAAGTGCACAAGTGATCCATCTTCAGGCGGAATCCAGCTCCATGAAGGCGGATATTCACAATTAATGGAGGTGTAGAGAAAGATGGTGGTTATCGAAGAGAATAGTGCACAACATTAGTGTCTTTTGGAACAAGACACTAGTAACTCTTGAGCCCAATACGATGAGGTTTTTTATGAGGATATGAGTCCCTCCCACGAAGAAGAGCTACCGGTCTCTTCATCACCTTTATATAAAGGTGATATTATGAAAGGTGCATCCAACTGGTCGCGAATTTGATTGGATTTCCTTCACCTTTTAGTGATGCACTTATTTTACATTTACATGAGTGATTGTGGTGTGTGGGTCTTGAGATATATGAATAACATCAGAGCGGGAATTGTTGTCGACTATCATGCCTAGGTAATTTATCAGATATTGTTTACATTTTGTTAAACTTGAGAGCTTTATTTTTTGTTTGTTATAGTTTTGGGTTCTTTTAGTTCTATAATTGGAAATTTTCTGACTGTTTTGGATTTGCTCATTTATGGTTGTCATTACTGGTTATTTGTTAGGGTTCCTTTAGTTATATAATTAGGATTTTTCTGATTCTTCTGGACTTGCAAGTTTGTGATTGTCAATATTGGTGAATATTCATTCCTTAGAGCGTCTCATTTTCTATTTTTTTAGTTAGGAAATTTTAGCTATGTAATTGAGATTTTTTTGACTGTTATGGATTTGCTCATTTGTAGTTGTTATTATTGAATTTGTTGAGGTGTATGATAGTTTGGTGAATGTTACAACTCTGTTTTTTTGTTTTGTTTTAGTTTGGAGTTAGGCTTCTTTTAGTTATGTAATTAGAAATTTTCTGATTGTTCTAGAGTTAATCGTTTATGGCTGTCGATGTTGAATATGTTGAGGTGTATGATAGTTTGTTGAATATTGGGAATATTTTACAGGAGTATAAATCTCACGATCTTCGGTGTACCATTTTGTTGAAGATCATTAGCCATCCTTGGAACATCTCGTCTGATATGTTACATGATAGCGTTGGTCGATTTTATAATACGAACTCATCTGTCTCAGAGACCCGGCTACCACTAAAGACGACTTCCTACTTTAAAGCAAAGGCTTGAGAAGAGGTAAAAAAGAAGGGATAGTAATATTGTATTACATTATTGTGTCTTATTTTTTATTTTCTTGTTCAAACACTTCCCATTTGCCATTTCTGAGAAATTCGGTGAGCTGGAGGTTATTGAAGAAGATAATAACGTCGATGCAATAAACTTCAAAACGGGATATCTTCGTACGCTTTGAAATTCATTGCCCCATAGTTATTGTATTCTTCAATAACCTCTAACTCATCGAATTTCTCAGAAATTGCAAATGGGCGAGTATTTGAACAAGAACATTAAAAGATAGGACACAATAAATAGGTTTGTCTTGGGCGAGCATCCCTCCAAGTAGACATTATTGTGTCATCTTTTGTATATGATAATTGTGTATAGTGAAGATGAATAAATTTGTGTAAGTTATTGTGTACAAGGATGATAAACAGATTTTGTATATTATTGTGTACAACTATAAATAAAAGGGATTTTTGTAAGTTATCGTGTACAGTGATGATAAATAGATGTTGAAGAATTGTTTTGCACAATTATAAAATAACAGATTTTGCAGAATTATGTGTATTGTTATAAATAAGCAGGTTTATAAATATTTGTATATTAACATTCTAAAAAAACTATGAAAGCAAGTAATACCAAAATGTACATTTACTGCGGCGGGAGAAACGAAAAATTATACGAGTATGGGATGTTTGTTTTGTACATAGGGTACTCGCCTTGTGCATCGAATGGTGGTGAGTATGTATATGAGTTGAATGGGTACGCAACTTGCACATTGAATGTGTACGCACATTGCACATTGATTAGGGACGCACCTTGTCCGGGGACCCCTATCGTGTGTGCACCTTGCACGTTAGATGGTGATGGATCATCATTATTATCGTCCGGCATCGTGGCATGCACATCGCTCGGTAATTGTGGACATGTCCGTTTGGTATGTCCAATGTTCTTATAATGGCCATATCGACGGGTGGTTGGTTGTGCTTTACTCAAGCTAGCACCTTGGCTACCCTTCATCTTCACGATTACCGAGTCTTCAACGAGGCCTCTTTTAATCTCTACACCATCATCGTGCTTCACATCATGTTCGTTGGTGACCTTCTCATTCCACAAGGTCTCATATTTTGCATAAAGCATCCCAACCTCCACTTTGGCTCGAGTCAACCATTCATTTGACTTTGACGCAAAGTGAGCAAGTCTTTTGGTAGCTAGTTGGATCGAATTGTACCGAAGCAATACTATCTCATCTATATCCAGATGAGAATGGCTTGACCCAATTGGTAGCATATTACTTTTCACAGTGATCTGCCACCGGTGTAGTATGCATGTGCTTGGGATCTGTTGCATATGTTCTGCCTTCATATTAGTAAATATATGCCAACACGGTATCCCCACTGATTCAAACTTATCACAACTGCAGTTGAGAATATCAAGTTTTTGGTCTCGTGTCAGTAAGTATGAGTCATTCGGCACCCCAAACTTGACCAATGAATAATTTTGAGCCTCCCCATCATGTGTCAGAGCACAAACTAAAAACGATGCTTCACCCATTATCTCCTTATGCACACGTTTAAATAGTTTTTGTGTGAACACATTTTCCTCATGTTTCTCTAATGCACGCAAGTGAGTCTGAAGCACATGCATTTCATTTTCCATTTTGAAATTGTCCAACCTCTCCTCGTGTCGAATACGTGCCAACGCTCGATCAAATTGTAGCACAAATTCAAATAGTTTAGATCTCGTTCAACGAATCGATAGATATACGCGTTCATACCTTCAGATCGTTGCGTCGTTCTCATGAAAGCAAAGAATTTTCTATGTTGGAAGGCCCCTGTCGTTCACGCTTCACATACATCCATTGTACCCATTTGTTTTACCCGAGGTTGAACGACTCTATCAAATGATCTCATTCCTCTTTGAACTCCCCTTCACTAAGTACGTCAAACATGACTCTCTTGAATGCCTATAGAAATTTCGGGTTATGCATGTTTGATTGGGCATTTCGTTCAAGATTCCATGTACAAAGTTGATGATTGCAATTGGGGAGGACCGTCTTGATTGCTTTACGCATTTCTTTATCGCCATCGGTAATGATCGATTGAGGCATTTTTTTTTTCATGGCATCCAAGAAAGTCCTCAACACCCATTGATAGGCTTCCACAGTCTCATCAACCAAATACCGAGCGGTTTCTTTTATGCATTCATCCTGTAGGTCGAATCGAACGCCAATGCATCACCAAAATAGTGATAGTCAACTTGGCACGTCGAGTCTGTCCAGAACAAATTTGCTAGATGATTATCCGTGTCAATGTTGTATTTGCAATACATATTTTGGATCCATCTCCAATTTTACAATAAAAAAGCAATAGCTCCTTCTGAATCAGTTTCGATTATTTGTGCTTTTCACTGCTTCTCCATCTTATTATAGAGATCCGTCCATAAGAACCCCACATTTTTCATAACCACCTGCTTGGTTGACTATGTAATCAAACACTTGGCTTAACCTTACACCAACATTGTACAATCATGATGTCTGAGCCATGTCTACTTCATTCACTACTTTATTGGATCGAAGAAAGGGAACATCATGTGATGAGGCGGTGGTATGGTTGTGCTTAGCTTCAAAATTTTTAATGACCCATTTTTTTGTCTTCTTATAAAAGTTCACCCTAAAATAAGCACGACAATCCACTTTTGTCAAGACTCTTGGTTCTCACTTGGTGTCTTCTCTACCCATATATTTTTTCTCCCGAATTTCTTCTTTTGAGCAAACCCATCTCCGTAACATAGTTTCACCCTCTTTGTTCTTGCATTTATCATCTTTCCGTACACTAAACCCAACATCGACTACGTATGTATAGTAGAAATGTTCAGCCTCTTGTAACGTATCAAAATTTTCACCAATAACATCCTCATGTCGTAAGTTTGCTAATATAGATGAATCCGGTAGCGTACTCGTCTCACCCGAGTTTATGGATACTTTATGATGGATCGTCTTTGAAGATGCTTAATCTTAAATAAAATTTATAGAAAACTAAACATCAGGATGTTGGGTCTTTGAATAGCTTAATCTTAAAAAAAAACTAAAGAAAAGTAAACAAACATTACCTTTTCGGTGTAGCCGATCACTTAGATGGAGATGAAAATTGGATATTCGAAACAAAGAAAATGAAGGAGCAACTAAGTGTATTTGAAGTTTAAAGCACTTGAAAGTTAGTGAGAATGTGTTTAGTTGAGCGAATATATGATTTTTAAGGATGATTTATGAAGAGTAATTACTCATATTAATTGCACAACCACCAGATACCACCAACCAATAATTTGGTCAAACTAGGCGATTAGGACCCAAACACTACTTTGAGTGACTAAATAATAAATATTAACATCATAACTCACATAATAGATTTCAGCAGATGGGAGACCCTGGACTGGAACCTCATTTGGAATGTCAACCAACTCACTTCCGTCATCTGGGAGTGGTAACTGAATCTGCCACGATGGTAGTGGGATGTCAGCCACTCTTATATCATCAACAATCACTCTACTCGTACCTGATGCTCCTGGTACTATTATGGTTGTTGTGGTTGCTGGTGTTGCTGCTTATACATAGTAGATTACAAAATTACATTGTATAACAAAATGAGTAAACTTCTATATTTAAAAACCATTTAGAGATGTTTAGCACTTGCGAACATGAAGATGGCCCATCATAGTTGTAAGACAACCACTTTTTTTAGAATTCATCATAAGTATCTTCGATATCGCCATCTCTATCCTAGATAAAGTGTGTCGCTCTAAAACCTCCAAGACCACTAGACAAATCCTCTCTGGTGAGTGGTTGATCATACAACATTGAATTTGGGGGTCTGTATGGGATGTACGATGGCTCAGTTTTCATACTGTATCGTGAGACACGCTCATCCAAGTACCATGCTATTCTAGCAGGTCCTTGCAACAAGATTCTCATGGTGGTAGGAGGCATATTGTCGATGCAATAGTCAGGTGAGTTTGTACGTTATCCCCAAGGATACCAATTGATCTGCAAATTCAAAAATAAATAGTTTGTCAGGAAAAAAAAGTATACATACTCAAGGGGGTGGGGGGGCAATATAAGAATTGATATAATAAAACACAAATCTCATTGGGCCTCACGTATCGAAGTTTAACACGAAATTCTTTTAGGCAATGATCAACATCCCTTGTTCCCGACTCAATGTCTATCCAACGTGCTGCCCTCAGGAATGTGTCTGGACCACCCAATGGTCTACTCAGTGCCAAATACGAAAAGTACTCACAAGCTCATACCTCTCATGCTCTGCAAAAACTCCCTGTCCCTACACTTTTGTCGCAACATAAAGAGTCCATATTGCAATACAATACGAACAACGCCGAACCACCCCAGTTATTCTCCTGTATCTCATCTATTTTTTGTAGGCTGGAGATGAAGTACAAATAAACTTTATTCCTCTTATCGTAAAAAATTGTACTACCTAAGAGCACTAGAAGAAAGACTCTCGTTAAAATATCCTCCTACTTAAGAGTAGTACACTCGTACGTAGTATATTTATCAAATATCTATTGATAACTGACTTTTTTTCTCCAACCTCCGATAACGGTTTGCCAACTATTTTTTACAAAGCCTTCTTGCTCTTGTAGAGTTCCAAATCATAGTCTAGTTGTTGACTGTCGACTTTCAGGCCAGTTATCGCAGCAAAGTCCAATGGGGTCATTGTCATTTCAACCACTTCATCTATATGAAAGGTGTGGGTTGTATCCCACAATTTCGCGGCCAGAATTTTCAATAAGAAGCGATCCATCTGACCCATTTTCAATAAGAAGCGATCCATCTGACCCCTTTTCAATATACTTATAAAATAACTAAACTCGAAGGCATCAACATTCATTCTCACAGTTTCAGGAAGCCTACTGTACCATTGAGCTACTATTGTAGTGTTCCCAAACCCACGAATACCAAGATCATAGAAATCAGTCTAAGAAAACAAAATGTAAATATGACTTAGTGAAAAATGTGTGTGGAGAAAAATGTACTATAATCCCTATTGTGACATTTTGTCGAACAGCTTACGGGCGATAAACATACACTATAGTTTTTCATCTAAAACATATATCGCTACTAATAATCATACATTTCTAGAAGCATCACATAAAAACACTCAGTTTTCAAAATGATTCAAGTATCTATTTGGTGTTTTAACAATATAACACATAACAACCAAATTTTTTTGTTAAAGAAACTTACATTTTATCCTTGTATGGGATATAGCGTTTCATCGAACATGTTATGGGCATTCATATAAAGATAGTATAAACCTCAATATGGAATTTTATCAAACACCTTACGGACAATGAAAAAAATACACCATATAATTCATTATGGCATTTCGCCAAACACTTTACGGGCACTCATGAAAGTACTATAGTTTTCTATCCAAGACATATATTTCTACTAACAATCATACATTTCTATAATCATCACATAAAAAACACTCAATTTGCAGAACGAATCAAGTATATATTAGGTGTTTTAACAATATAACACATAAAATTCAAAATCTTTAAAGAAAAACTTACATCTTGTTTGCTTGGGTGAGATATATGCTCCGTTGGAGCAATATGAAGAATAGGGCTACTAAGAATTCGATTCTTTGGATGAAATCTTTTCACCTCATAACCGATGGCATCGTATGACCCTTTCAAGATGCTTGAGCTCAGACTTGGTTGCATCGCTACACTCAATGTTACCTTTATAACTTTATGTTTTCCTCTAGCCATTATTTGGTGAAAAATATAATTTTAGAAAGATATGGGGTTTGGGGTCGCGGGCTAGAGGGATTTGGCGCGGGTTTTGACTCGTGTGTTGCGAGGGATGTGTTCAATGGGAGATTGTAGGTTTGACTCGTGAGTTGCAGTATATGGATTGGTTTTGATTAATTTTAGGCTATGAATAGAGAGATGAAGATGGAGATGAAGAAGAAGGAGAATAGGGTTTGAGTGAAGAAAAATGAAGTGTTGAGAGAGAGGGGGAAGAGTGGGTATCGATTTTTAAGAATAAGAGGGAAGGGGTTATTTAATGTTGGGGTTAATTAAAATGTAAAAGGTTATTTTTAAAAAAATATGGGGTTATTATTATAAAATAAAAAGATTAAATTTTAAATTTTAATATTTAATTTCAAACTTTTTAGCGGATATGCTCGGTTAAATTTGTATGTATTTAGTGAATCTCACTAAGTAATTGGTGAACCTCACTACGTATTTGGTGATCCTCTCCAAAAATTATTATTTTGTACGTATTTGGTGAACCCTAATACGTAATTGGTGAACTTCACTATGTAATTGGTGAACCCCTCTAAGAATTATTCTTTTGTACGTATTTGGTGAACCACACTACGTAGTTGGTGACCACCACTACAAAATTGGTGAACTTCTCCAAGAATTATTCTTTTGTACGTATTTGGTGAACCTCACTATGTAATTGGTGAACCACAGTACGTAATTGGTGAACTCTTCCAAGAATTATTCTTTTGTACTTATTTGGTGAACCCCACTACGTAATTGATAAACCTCACTACATAATTGATAAACCCCACTACATAATTGGTGAACATCTCCAAGAATTATTATTTTGTACGTATTTGGTGAACCCTAATACGTAATTGATGAACCCCCTCCAAGAATTATTATTTTGTATGCATTTGGTGAATCACACTACGTAATTGATGAACCCTCCAAAAATTATTCTTTTGTACGTATTTAGTGAACTCCACTACGTAATTGGTGAACCCCACTACATAATTGGTGAACTCCAGTACGTATTTGATGAACCCCTCCAAGAATTATTATTTTGTATGTATTTGGTGAACTCAACTACGTAATTGGTGAACTGTAATACGTATTTAGTAAATCTCAAAAAACTTAAAAAAAATCAACTGCCTGTTTGATTTTGTGTGACCCAAATTACTCCAAATATAATCTAAGAATCACAATAATACTGTATCCTATGGTGAATTTTTTATAGCATTGTAAAACATCCATTTTTTGGAGGTTTTGGTTCGTCCTCCCCGAACCACTTTCTAGCAAGTGGACCGAAAGGTTTCGCTTACGTTTGATTTGAATAATACATTTTATTTAGATATATTTCAAAAGAAAAAAGAAAAAATCACATCTCAAGTTTTTTTTTATTTCCTTATTTGGCTGATTGGCTGATTGGCTGATTGGAATTTCTTTCCCTTTTAACTCAGATTAACTAAATAGTTCATCGAGTGTTCTGCCCAACAGAAAGTAAACTGTTTCCTTGGGGAGTGCTATATTGACAGAGCTCTGACCTTGAATATGACTACGCTTGCTCATTTCCTGCATATGGATGTTGCATAAAACATACTTCTATGTAAATGCTTCATAGATCTTAAATCTATTTATAGTTAACTTACCCTTATAGTTTGGGTGGTTAGTAGCTCAATTGAAAGTCATTTTTTTTTTTACATCCAAGTTAAAATCCCAAATTACTTAGTTGATCAATAAAGAGAGTGAAAGTCTCATTGCCATCTCAACTTTGAATTATTGGACATATAGTCACAAAATTTTGATAATGGACACTTTAGTCTTTCAGCTTTCCACATGTAAACCTCGTACTAATGTAACTATTATGTGCATAACATTGATCGAAATTGACTAAATTTGCGACTTGGATCATACATAACCACACGATCTTCAGTAAATTAGGACAATGAAAGTATGATTTAACCCCAAATTTGTCCAACTTCCTGTCCAAGTTGACAAAAAAAAAAAAACTAACCCTTCTCTTCGTAGTCAAGTTATTATATAGAAAGGATGTCCTTTGATTTCTATTCCTCATTTTTCTACTTTGTGTTTCTTGTTTACCTAGAGAAGTCTTTTATAGAGTACAAAAACTCAGCATTACTTCTTATAATATATATGTTTTCACTTATTTTAGAATATAATATTTTATCCTTCGTAATGGGTTAATATAATTAATGTAAGAATAACTGTAGCATGCAGTCTACTTTACCTAAGTAATTAGGAAAATGCCTACGCTTAAAAACATAAGATAAATGGCATATTTCAAATTTAGGAGTAGAATTACATTATTTTAGTGACAATTTTATCATTCCTTAAAGTGGCGAACGAATTTTGTGAAGAATATTAAAAATATTACACTCATATAGGTGCAGTTAATTTCAACAAGCTCATCCCCTAGTTCTAGGAGATTTGATTATTGAGATTTAAAAATAAAATAGAATTAGTATAAAAGTAATTAATTCTTGATACGTGCGTTGTACGCGAATATAAAATTTTATAACTATTATTATATATAAACTTACTTTTTTCTTAATATATGTGTATTCATTGTGAGATTAATTTGAAAAAAAAAATACAGATGGGTAGTTATAGATATAGGGTTTTTAGATTCCATATTGTTAAATAAGTTTTATTTTTAATTTTTATTTTTTAATGACCGTTAGATACATATACACATATAAATGACGATAAATAAATATTAATAAAAGAAATGTTAAGTTAATTTGAGACTTATTTTTTTCTTATAATTAGTCTTTTACGATTTTAGATTAATAATTAGGAGAAATATCTTTATAGATGATAATTTAAAAAAATTAATTAAATTTTTTCATATAAATAATTAAGATAATAAATATGAAGTAGCTAAATAAAACTTTTCATATGAATAGATGAGATAATAAATATATTGAAAGGATAGCGTAGAAAAATTTAAAAATAATTAGGATTAATATTATCTAAAAAAATTTCTCTAACTATTGAGTAAGGAATTACCTATTTGACGGGAAACTAGTGTTCTTAAGAAAATGTGTATGATCATATTATTAATATCCCGATTTCTAAGTTTTTATTTACTGTCTTAGGTTAGTAAAATGAAAGCATTTAAGAGATAATAAATTAAATTAAGAAATACTAATTTCATTAAATGGAGTCAGATAATATGAATATTTGAGTTTTTGATGCAAACATAGTTTTCACTATTTATGGGGATAATGAATACTTGCTTCTATTCCAATTCTATCCATAATTGACTATCTATTGGAAAAAATTATAATTAATATTTGTCCCTGCCTTATGGCTGCAACAATATGTACTTTTTTATTATTTAATAGTTATTTGCTAATTCAATTTCTAACAACATTTTTATAACAGTGCTTTAATATATTAAGTAAGAATACATGAGAAAATAATTATTTACTCATCTAATAATAATAAATATTAACTAGTATTTTAGTTAACATTAACTAATATAAATAACAGTCACAATTAAAACTTTAATTATGGTGTATTTTATTTAACTCTTCGCCTGTTTTTTATTTTTGTGCTCAAATTCCGCTTAGTTTTTATAGTTGATTTTAGTAATTTCGGTAGGTAATGAAATGTAATTATTATAGTAGTTTATTATTTAAAGTAGTCATTTAACTTGTCAATTTCTAAATATAGTTTACTTCTCTAAAAAAATTCTTGATTTAATGTCACACGACCCCAATTCGCCAATTGGGTCACACTCCGCATTTTATTAATCTCTTCTTAGGACAATGCTTTGTACTGGGTAAAAATCTCTGCTCTACATCAGGCCTTGGTGCCTAACACACACTTAAAGTACTGGTACACCAAATATATTGTAGATACCTTATTCGAACATAAATAAGATAATGAGTAATTCTACACTGATTAAATAATTGATCAAGTGACGTTATAATTATTTATAAGTTATTTTGTCAAATCATTTTAATAAGTCTTCAAATACCAACCTATAAATGTATCACATCATTTTGTCATCTAAGATAAGTACTCTAAATATGCTGGGTATTGTTGAAGCTCACTGTATTGAGCTTGATATTTCATGCATGTGTCCTTGTAAGTGTGCATGGTACACTGCATGTCAATCTACACGTTCAAAGAACCAATCACTGAAGGACATGAGATCTAAGCAATGCCCTTGCCCGTGTGGATGCCACATCAGCGACTCATCTTCCTCCATCAAGCACACGCTACTCGAGCCTATCAAAAATAGAAAATCATAAGGCCAATGATTGGCTAACTTACAATCCATCTTAGCCAATCATTGCACAAGAGAATCTTCTTATTCTTTGCATCTTTTGTCATCTTGTGTAACAATAAAGATGCTCGTTTTCCCATTTTTAGCTCATCCCTTTAATGGTTGTTGTGTGTAATATATATAAACTATTTTTCTTCCTCTTAACATTAATATAAAAAAGCAAAGGCATTTTCTCTACCATTGTTCATCTTTTATCTCATCCAACTTGGTATTAGAGCCATCTCCTAGTCTGCAATGGCTTCTTCAAATGAAGATACATCACGAGCTAAAAGTCGTGCCAATGAACAAACTAATGTTCAAATCAATCTTCCCCAAAATCCCACTACCAACCCATTTATTAACACATTAGCTAATACCCCTATGTCTTTGCCCAGTAAGGTTCCAAACAACATGCTCTCTTTCGCAATTTGTTTAGACAGAGCAAACTATGTATCCTAGAAATCCCAGATTCTTTTTATTGTAAGGGCCTATGATTTAGAACCTTATCTTCTTGGCTCTATTCCCATGCCTGATGAATTCATCAGAAATCCTCACAATGGTGATAACACTGTTGTTGAAGCTCCCTTCATTTTGAATCCAAATTATATCAACTGGAGAAGAACAGATCAGCATCTAGTGTCTTGGTTACTCTCGTCAATCACCGAAGCTATGTTTGAGCACGTGGTTTGTTGTCTCACTTCTTACGAAGTCTGGAGATCACTGAAGCAGCTCTTCACCACCCAGTCCAAAGCAAGAACACTCTAGCTCAAGTTCCAACTACAAACCATAAAAAAGAAACCCTCAATATTAATGATTTTGTCTTGAAAATGAAAAATATAGCTGATAGTCTTTCTGCCATTGGACAATTGATATCTGATGATGATTTAGTCTTATATATCCTGGGGGATTGAGTAGTGAGTATGACCCGGTGATGGTGAATCTCACCTCTAGGAGTGAGTTTATATCTCTGCAAGAAGCTCAGTTCCTTCTGCAAAGCCATGAAATGAGACTTGAACATCTCGATAGTTTTGGAAACATTGACATTCATCCCCTCAGCTCATGTTGCTAATCTGTCCAAACACTTTACTAAAAACTCATATCCAAACCAGTCCACTTACTCACCTCAAAACTCTAATAGAGGAAATTTCAGAGGAAGAGGTAGAAATAACTCACGACTCATATGTCAAATATGTCGTAAGACAGGGCATTATGCATCAACTTGTACAATAGATCCAATCATGATTTTCAGCCCACTGACATTCAAGGATCTCAAACACAACATCCCAATTCTAGTTTCGGCAATCTGAGTTCTCCTCAAAGAAGCCCTTTTGCATATGTTTCTTCCTCAACTTCAGTTGATGATGCCTCTTGGTATATGGACAGTGCAGTCAGCACTCATATCATTCCTGGCATTGGCAACTTGTCTCTAAAGACTAATTACAAAGGCAAAGGTAAACTCCAATTTGGTAATGGTGAGTTTCTCAATATAACACATGTTGGTATGTCAGTCATTCACATTGGCAACAAATTTATTTCTTTAACTCTTGGTCAAATGTTGTGTGTGCCTCTGCCACCAAGAACTTAATCAGTGTTTCACAACTAACTCTTTACAATCCTATAACTGTTGAATTTGACTCAGATTTGTGTTTTATGAAAGACAAGAGTACGACGTGAGTCCTTCTGTAAGGTGTCCTTAAGAATGGCTTGTACCAGTTCCCTATAACTCATTTCAGTCATGCAAAGGATCTCAAGCATCAACCATTTTCTTATTTTCTGTCTGTTTTAAGTTCTGTTTTCAATTTGAAGAATTGTGCCAACTTGTGGCATCAACGTTTAGGTCATCCTTCTCCCCAAGTTTTAGGTCATATTTCATGAATTGTAAAACTGTCTCATCTTAATGGAACTAAGTTTGATTTCTGTGACTCTTTTTCTCTTGGCAAAAATCATCAATCCACTTTTGTCTCATCATAAACTAACACTAAACATCCTTTTGAAATTGTTTATATTGATGTTTGGGGACCTTCCCCTCATTTCTCCACTAATGGTTTTAGATACTACCTAAGCCTCTTAGATGATTTTACACGTTTCGCTTGGATCTCTTCCTTAAGACTTAAATCTGATGATGTCCCTGTGTTTGAACAGTTTTATACTTACATCACAAGCCAATTCACCTTTAAGCTCAAATGTCTTCAAACAGATTGGGGATGAGAGTTTAGAAAGCTTCTCCATATCTTATCTAAGCTTGATGTAGTATTTAGACACCCTTGACCCCATACCCATCAATCAAATGGGAAAATTGAGAGAAAGCATATGGACATAGTTGAGAAAAGGCTTTCCATGCTTGCACATGCCTCCCTACCTCTTTCCTTCTAGTGGAAAGCCTTTCACACTGACACATTTCTAATCAACCTACTTTCCACTTCTATTCATAATCATTTAACTCCTTTTGAGAAATCGTTCGATAAACTGCCTGATTACTCCTCTCTTAAGGTATTTGGATGTGCATGTTTTTCTTTTCTCAGACCTTACAACTCATACAAGTTTGCACTTCATTCCAATAAATGTATTTTCATAGGTTACAATCAATCTCATAAAGGATACAATTGTCTTAACCCCTTAACAAGTAGAGTATATGTATGTAGGAGTGTCACCTTCAATGAAACTGACTTCCCTTATCTGCAAATCATTTCTAATTCTAATGTCTCTCACAAATGTACTCACACAGTCTATTCTACTCCTTTTCTTATGCAGGCTCCCAATGGTGAAACTGGTACAACTATTCTTCCCACACCTACAACAGGCCTTCCTCTAACCTGTCCTTCATCAAATGCCTCTTCGAGAGTCACTTTTTCAGGTATGCCTCCTCCTTCGTCTAGTCCCACTTACTCTTTCCCCACACATATTATTCCCTTTTCTCCCTCAACTTCCCCTACATCCCCACCTGTTTTCATTACTATATCATCACCTTCAATCTCACATGCACATGCACCACTACCGGCTATGATTACTAGATCTAAAACATGATCTTTAACACCAAGGGTGTTTACCTCTACCTTGACTCCTTCTTTAGAACCAGGTTCCTTGGTTGAGGCCCTATAAAATCCTCACTGGAAAGCTACTATGACAGTTGAATATGCTGCTCTCATGCATAACAACACTTGGTCCTTGGTTCCTGCCTCTCCAGAAATGAAAATTATCATCAACATGTGGATTTACTGAGTCAAATACAACTATTATAGGACTGTCAATAGCTATAAAGCAGTTTGGTTGCTTAGGGCTTTTAACAAACACCATACATAGATTTCTTTGACACTTTCAGTCATGTTGTGAAGCATTGCACAATCAGACTTGTCATAACTCTTGTTGTCACCTTCAACTAGGACATCTAACAATTGGATACCAATAATGCATTTTTGAATGGTGAGCTACAAGAAATAGTCTACATGACTCAATGTACTGGGTTTGAAGATCACACCAAACCTTCCCATGTTTTCCGATTTCACAAAGCTCTATATGGCCTTATGCAGGTTCCCCGAGCTTGGTTTGATAGGTTAAAAGACCATCTTTTAGCTTGGGGATTTCAAAACTCAGTATCTGGCCCTTCTTTGTTCATCTTATGCTCCAATGGTGTGGCAGTCTTGGTTTTGATATATGTTGATGACATTCTAGTCGTTGTAAATTAACTTGGTGCAATCTCTCAGACCATCAACCAACTTCAACAAAAAGTTTGCTTTAAAAAGGCTTGGATCTCTTAAGTACTTTCTTGGGTTTGAGGCTTACAGAACATCGACGGGTCTTACTTTATCTCAAAGAAAGTATACTACAGACATTCTTCATGGGTTCAACATGAATGACTCTAAAAGCACACCTACTCCAATGTGTCCTTCAACCAAACTTGTTGCTTATGGCACTGCCTTTCCCTATCCTTCTTTGTACATAAGTCTCATTGGGTCTTTACAATACCTTACCATGACCATAGCTGGTTTATCCTTTGCTGTCAACAAGTTAAGCCAATTTCTATCAACTTCAACCACAGCTCACTAGACAGCTTGTAAGAGACGTATGCGCTATGTTAAAGGGAAAATACATTATGTCATTCTGTTTACTCGTGCCACTAGATTCACTCTTGCTTGTTACTCTGATGCAGACTAGGGGAGCTCTTTTGATGATCGTAAATCGACAACTGGCTACTGCGTCTACCTAGGAAACAATCTAGTTAATTGGAGTTCGAAGAAATAAACTGTAGTGGCTCGCTCCAGCACTAAATCTGAATATCATGCCTTAGCCTGTGTAACATGTGATGTAATATGGCTTACCTCTCTTCTTTAGGAGCTTAACCTCCTTTGTTGCCCTTCCAATCCTCTGGTGCGACAACAAAGTGCCATTTCTCTTGCGAGCAACACTGTTTTTCATTCACGCCTAAAACACATCGCGATTGATGTGCATTTTATCAGTGATAAGCTTCTATCCAAGGTAATTGACATTCGATACATTCCTTCCTCCTCTCAAGTTGCTGATGTTCTCGCCAAACCATTGCCTCCAGTTTTCTTTATTGCACTTTGTCACAAGCTTCATGTCATTCCTATGACATCTAGCTTGAGGGGGTGTTGAAGCTCAATATACTGAGCTTGATATTCCATGCACGTGTCCTCGTAAGTGTGCATGGAAAGCTACTCATTCAAAGAACCAATCATTGAAGGACATGCGATCTAAGCAATGCCCTTGCCCATGTGGATGCCACATCAGCGACTCATCTTCCTTCATCAGGCACACGCTGATCGAGCCTATCAAATATAGAAAATCATAAGGGCAATGATTGGCTAACTTACATTCCATCTTAGCCAATCATTGCACAAGAGAATCTTCTTATTCTTTGCATCTTTTGTCATCTTGTGTAACAATAAAGATGCTCTTTTTTCCATTTTTAGCTCAGCCCTTTAATGGCTGCTGTGTGTAATATATATAAACTATTTTTCTTCCTCTTAACATTAACATACAAAAACAGAGGCATTTTCTCTACCATTGTTCATCTTTTTTTAGTTTACTTATCTAAAAAAATCCTTGATTTAATGTCAGACGACGCCAATTCGCCAATTGGGTCACACTCCACATTTTATTAATCTCTTCTTAAGACAATGCTTTGTACTGGGTAAAATCTATGCTCTATATCAGGCCTTGGTGCCTAACACACACTTAAAGTACTGGTACACCAAATGTGTTGTAGATACCTTATTCGAACATAAATAAGATAATGAGTAATTCTACACCGATTAAGTAATTGATCAAGTTTTAAGTGATCAAGTGACGTGAAAATTATTTATAGGTTACTTTATCAAATCATTTTAATAAACTATCAAATACCAACCTATAAATTTATCACATCATTTTGTCATCTAAAATTTAATCGATTACTTACTCACTCTAAAAATTATTCATAAGATAAGTACTCTAAATATGTTGGGTATTTACACCTGATACCATCATTAGCACATTCTAACCACATACTCATATCAAAAGGTATTCTTTGACTTCTATTTCTTGTTTATCATCTGGAGGACGCACATGTTAAACCTCAATCTTTGTCATAGTTTAATTCCATGCATATTCTAATTACTTTGTTACCTTTTTACAAGATTGTATGGTTTTGCACCATTTTCCTACTCTTTAAGGATGTTGACTTTCTTCTTGGTGATAAATATGTTTTGCGATTGAGATTCTATATGCAACCGCTTAGTGATCAATTTTTGTCTAAACTTGGCCGCACTTGAAGTGGGCGGCAACTTGTCTTTTATTATAGGTGATTAAATATGGAACCTTAGAATTTAGATGCAAAATTACTTCTTGATTGCAAGAATAAAGGGTGTCTTTGTTTGCAAATATGGAATGATATATTCTTGGTTAATTATGCTAATTTTGTTATATTCTTGCTTAAAAAAGGTGACATATTTGAGATTATATTATCTTATTCTTAAATTCCATCATGATTTGAGGAGCATAATTAACTTCTAGTCCATCTTCGTATTCATTTCAATTTATAGTCAAAGGTGAAAACTTTTGATATTAGCGAATTGCATATACCCTCTTCATCTGATTAAATTATCTGAGACCTATACAAAAGCATTGATCGTATGGGGAATAATTACTCTGGAAAGTGTTGTAATTTCTTTTCATAATTAAAGACACTTGTACATAAGAATAGTAATTTTTGTCACAGTTTATACTAGCATAAATTGCCAAAGTTTAACTTCTTTTTATCATTTGTGGATTATAAACTGAAAATTTTAAATTGGATGTGAGGATGATAATCTTTCTAGATGTAGAAAAAGAACGACAAAAAGTTGAGATTTATTAGGAATGTCAATTGTACATGCCAGCCACTGAGCGTTCTCTCCCATCCTCGTCCATGCCTCCGCCTCCATATGTGCCCATTCATCATTGCTACATAAGGACTAAGGAGCGTTTAAAATGTCAACTAATAACCACTTAGTTAAATGAAACTAGGCAAGCTCAAAACATAGGTGAACATAGGTCACAATTGAGCTAAGAAAGAAGAAGTTCAAAGAAATCAGTAAATATTTCTTTCATTAATTCATTAACTATTACATATAAGAGTTTTTATACTCAAAGATACAATTGTTTACAGTTGGAAATCGCTAACTGAATCTGCTAGTAACCAATACATAAACTGAATATGTTAGGGTATTAGTTTGCATGGTTTTAGCATGGGAATTTTGCATGTGAGCTAACTGCCTTCATCCTGTCGTGAGTTTTATGATATCCCCTCAAGTTAAAAGGGATAGTATCCTCTTGAAGCTTGGAACGCAAATATTTGAATCCACCGCTGAAAGAGACTTCGTAAGAATATCTGCAATTTGATCTTGAGACGTGACAAATCGAAAGCAATTGATTTAGAGAGAACCTTGTCCTGGCTAATGTGAATATCAATTTCTAGATGCTTGGTATGATCATGCATGACTAGATTTGCTATAAGAGACGAGACACTCATATTGTCACATCATAGAATTGGTGTAGTAGTATTGAAGCTCAAGAGACTTAGAAGAAAAACTAAAATTTTCTATTCTACGAACCTTTTTACAAGCTAAGCTAAAGCTATAAATATAACAAACACTTAACCAATAATAAATGACAAGTGTATAACAATAATAACTGAATTAACTGAAAGTTACTCCTAATACTCCCCATCAAGATGGATGGTGAATATCAATCACAACCATCTTGGATAATAGAGAAAATAAGCTCGAAGCAGGTAGAGCTTTAGTGACCACATATGCTAGTTGATGTTGAATCTGGATAGGGAGTAATTTGATGAATCCTTCAGTGATTTTATCCCACACAAAAAATGACAATCTATCTCAATATGTTTGGTGCGTTCATGAAATGTAGGATTAGAAGCAATGCGAATGACTGCTTGATTGTCACATAAATAAGGGTTAGTGTAGTGGTAGAAATCTGGAAAGCTTGAAGAAGCTAGTGAATCCAAACTAACTCACTAGAGGTTACTACTGAGACTTGATATTCAGCCGCAGCTAAAGAATGAAATATGGTAGGCTACTTCTTAGCTTTCCATGAAATTAATGTCTCTCCAAGAAAGATACAAAAACCTGTAGTAGATTTCCTTGAGTCCAGACAGGCCCCCCAATCAACATTAGTAAATGCTCAAAGTTGAACATTAGATGATATGGAAAATAGAAGCCCTTAACCTGGAGAAGACTTGATATATCGAAGAAGATGATGAACAACATCCATGTGTTTGTCTAGGTTGAGAAACAAATTGACTCAACTTATGAACATAAAATGTAATGTTTGTCCGAGATATAATCAAGTACAGAAGTCTGCTTATAAGTATTCTATAAACTATAGGATCAATAAGAAGGTCCCCTTCAAAAGAACTTAGATTAAGTTTGGGATCCATTGGTAAAGAGTCTGGTTTACTTGCAAGGAAACCAGTGTCTTCAAGTTATTGTGTCTCTGTGAAAAAACTATTCCTTTCTTGGATCTAACAAGCTTTAAACCAAGAAAATATTTGAGAGAACCAAGATCCTTCAACTTAAATTTACTATGATGAAATGATTGCAGCAAGTCAATGTTCTTAAGATCAGCTCCTATGATGATTATATTGTCTACGTAGACTAATAGAGCAATAAAAGAAGAACCAATTCCCTAGTAAACAATGAATAATCTGACTTACATTGTTGAAAAACAATGAATTAGAAGAGTGCTTGAAAACTTAGAGAACCATTATCTGAAAATGTTTTAGTCCATAGATGGACTTGTGTAATTTACCTACAAATTTCTCCCCATATGAAGTCTATCATGAGAAGATGTAGGTGTGGAATAACTCATAGGCAAATCCACGTAAACTTCATCAAACAAATCCCCATAAAGAAAAGCATTATTCACATCAAAATGAATAAAATGCCAATTGTTTTGGGCAACAGTAGCAATAAGGAAAGCCCTCTCGTTGTGTGTACCCCTTGGCAACTAACCTTTCCTTATACCACTCAATAAGCCCATCAGATCTATATTTTATGGTGTAAATCTATTTACATCATATAGAATGCTTACCTTTAGGTAAAGGCATAACTGTCCAGGTTTTGTTTTCTTCCATAACATCTAATTTAGACTTCATAGCATCTCTCCAATGATTAAATTTGACAGCTTGGTGATAAAATTGAGGTTCAATGTTGGAAGATATATTGCACAGAAGAAAACTATGAGGAGATGAGAAGGATTCATATGATGAAAAATTAGTAATGGGGTATAGGTAGTTGGTGTTTGAAATGGGAGAATTTACTAAAAGATTACAATGAAAATCTTTTAGATAGGATGAAGTTTTGATTGACCTGGTAGATTTCCTAATAATAGGTTATTGAGCTATTGAAGGTGGATCCTCATTATTGAGAGAAGGATCTAAGGCAATTAGAGCATCTAAGATAGGAACAATATGTTGCAGATGAGGGTTTGGTAAAGAACTAAGATCAGAAGTAAACATTTGAGGTGGTTTAGGCAAGACTAAGTCAGGGAAGGGGTCAACAAAAGAAGATGAATAAGGAAGATTTGCAAAAGGGAACACTGTTTCATGAAAAATAACATCCCTTAAAAGGAAAAATTATTTGGAAATAATGTCATAAAGTCTATATCCTTTAACACCTAGAGAGTACCCCATAAAACACAGGTTTGGGCCCTTGGAGAGAATTGAGTTCTATGAGAGGGAAGGGTAGATGCAAAACAAAGACTACCAAAAACCCTTAAGAAACTGAAATTGACAAATCTATTGTACAAAGTCAAAAGGGGTTTTATTGGATAGTAGAGGGGATGGAGTTCTATTTATGAGATAAGTGGCAATAAGAAGGCACTCACCCCAAAAATTGAGAGGTATTTGAGACTAAAAGTATAAGGCCCGAGCCACATTAAGAATATGTTGATGTTTCCTCTCTACAATAGAATTTTGTTGGGGACAGTCCACATAAGAAAACTGATGAATGACTCCCTTAGAATTGAAACTGTAATTCTGGAGCATTATCATATTTGAATCATTTAATAACAATGTTGAATTGAGTCTCAATGAGCTTAAAGAACCTTAGAATGAGATTAGTAGCTTCAGACTTATGCTTCATCAGAAAAGTCCAAGTAAATCTAGTTAAATCATCCACCAAGGTTAGAAAATACCTGAATCCATTGTGAGTGGGTTTACTGAAGGGACCCCATGTATTATAGTGTATCTAATCAAATGCTTGAGCAAACATATGATTGTTAGAGAAGAAAGGTAGACGGCTATGTTTAGCAGTACAAGTATGAAGTAAGTCAAGCTTATTAATCTTCAATTGTTCTTGTAACAAACTAAGTCTCTTAGAAGATAGGTGTCCTAATTTGTGATGTCAAATTTGAGCATTCACATTATTAACAACACCAGAAGACAAATCACATAATTGTTCAATTGTAATCTTGAGTTTACTAGAACATAAAAGTATGTGGAGTCAATGACATAGAGGCCATTAATTCTGTCACCCTTGCCAATCATCTTCAAGCTGACAAGATCATAAATAATGCAATAATCAGTGAGAAAATGAACATCCAACTCAGATTAGGACAAAGCACTCACAGACAATAGGTTGTTGAACTGAGGAACATATAGAACATCTGTCAAAATTTGTGTAGAAGACAACCTCACAATTCCAATAAAATGTACAGATATCCTACTTTGATTTGGTAATGTGACAGAAGCATTTTGAATCTTTTCATGGACAGAAAAATGTGTCGATTGAAGCAAATTTGGTACATTGCACCACAATCAACTATCCATAACCATGAAGACTAAAAAGGCTGGATTAAAAGAAATTGAAGAGAAAGTACCTGTTATTTGATTGGTATAAGCATGTAAGTCTGTTTCAGTCTTAACTTCACTTAAATGACTGTTCATCATTGCCATTAAGTGAGAGTACTGTGTTGGGTTGATCATCTGAACAAAGTTGTTCAGGTCATTAGGATTTTGATTATTAGTTGCAGATGTATTCATGTTGTTGTTATTACCAATTCCAAGAGAAAAGCCAAAAGTCCATAAACCTTATTTGCAACTTGAGATATTGTAGAATTAGTGTTAGAATTGACAAAAAGATTGGCATTTTGTCTAGGTTTATAACCATGTGGATATCCATGAAGCCTGTAACACTTATTAATGGTATGTCCAGAATAACCACAATGAGTGCAAAGAGGTATATCCTTTCTTTGGTTATGTCTATTATTTATCATATTACCACTAAACTTAGTGGAGTCTGTTTTGATATCAAATGCTAGATTTGGTTCTTGGTTAGATAGTCCGTAATTCTCTTGAATCTGTCTTTGATGTTCTTCTTGAGAAATCAAGGAAAAAACTTTGTTAACGGGAGGCATTGGATCCATAAGGAGAAGCTGACCTCTAATTTGAGAAAAATTGTTGTTTAGACCCATTAAAAAGGACATTGTATACCCCATATGATAATGATATGCAAGCTTTTAATTTCAAATTACAAGTGCATTTTCATAGGTACACAATGGTCTATAGTTACTAAGCTCTTCCCAAATAGTCTTCAGAGTAGTAAAATAGGCATTTACAGAAAGCTGCTTTTGTGTATGATTCATCAGATCTTGCCTAAGTTGGAAAATACGAGGTCCATTTCGTTGCTGGAATCTTTCTCTAAGATCATTTCATATCTCATAGGCAGAGGATGAAAAAATCACAGATGCAGAAATTTCCTTTGAAACAGAATTGAGAATCCAAAATATGAAAATACTATTATTGCGTTTCCATGAATTGATGATGGAACTAGTACCTGATGGATTGGGAATGGAACCATCAATAAAACCTTATTTGTTCTTCACAGATAAAACAATCATCATAGTTCGACTCCAAGAGTTGTAGTTTTCACCAGTCAGTGGTTGTGAAATGAGGATGATACCAGGAGTGTCAGAATGATATAAAAAGTAAGGACTTGATGCGTCTTCAATGGCAAAATTGCTTTTGAAGAACCAGTCGATTGAGTCGAAGTAGGAGCAGCTTCAATCGTCATTATTGAAGCTAAAACTTACACAGAAAAGAATGATGATGCTGAAGACAAAAAATATCAAAGAAGAAATCGATCGAAGTAATCAATCATTAACGATCAGAGATGGAAGTACATTCGTGCTCTGATACCATATTGAAGCTCAAGTGATTTGGAAGAAAAACTGAATTTGTCTCTTCTACGAACCTTTTGACAAGCTAAGCTAAAACTATAAATATAACAAACACTTAACCAATAATAAAATGACAAGTGTATAATAATAATAACTAAATTAACTGAAAGTTACTCCTAATAAGTAGGAAGGATAATATGTAATTAAGAGAGAAGATACTTTATCTAATCAATTTAGGCAGCAACATTGGAGAGAGCATGACATTCATTCTTAGTGTTTGAACGGTTTACTACCTATTGTTTTTTGGAGGACCATGAAATAAAAGAAGATCCAAAGTTGGCATAAACTCTTATAGATCATCGATCATCAGTATCACATGCCAATCAACATTCAATTATGCCATCATATTGAGTGCCTTTGAGATTAAGTATAAGTCTTTTGTAAGATTGCCAGTCGGTGGTTATAGGATTCTGAATAAATTGACTGAGTTTATTAACAACAGACCTAATATATCAGGACGAGTGAGCAAAAGATATTGCAAGGCACCTAAGATATTGCAATAAAGTGTAAGACTTAATTTAGCATGTGACATATTCGTTATGTGAAGCAAGTCGTTGATGTAACTAGCTTGAGATAGAAAAAATTTAGTGGGTTAACGCACACTTCAATGCCAAGGACGTGGTGGACATGACCTAAATGCTTGAGGGCAAATGAATTGTTGAGATGTTGAATTAAGAATGTATCTCAGTAGAATCACTTCATGTGATTAAGATATCATCAACATAAACTAAGATTGTAAACAAATAAAGAAGAATATGACATTGTATTTTACATAAACTAAGATTGTAAACAAATAAAGAAGAATATGACATTGTATTTTTGAAACCCTATTATAACAATGTAGATCGAAGCGATCATACCATGCTCTAAGGGATTATTTAAGCCTATAGAATGCTACATTACTTTTGCATACATAATAAGGATAAGTTGAATTAACACACCTTGGGTTGCTCCATAAAAATTGATTCTGAACAGTTTCATTTAAAAATGAATTATTTGCATCCTTTGATGAATTTCCCAATCAAAAGATATTGCTAGTGAGGACAATATGAAGTCTGGTTGATTTTATAACAGGGTTAAACTTCTCTATATAGTCAAGTCCAGAGGTTTGGTGAAACTATTTGACAACTAATCTAGCTTGATGTCCGACGATGCTGTCATCAACATTGATTTATTGTGCCGAAAACCCACTTATTGTTTACTAGTTGATAGAAGGACAGTGAGGAACCAACTCTCATGTTTGTTTATGATGTTTGATATTCCAAAATCCATGAAATATTTTCATTGTGGATCGCATAAAGCTTGCTTGACTATGGTTCGAGTGGTGAGAGAATGCTTAGAATGAGAGGTATGCTTAGAGGTTATGAGAGCCTTTGGTTTCAAGGATCCTATTTTAGAACTTGTTATCATCGGATGATAGAGAAAGGACTGGGATGGTTATGAGATAAGAAGAGATAATGATGGTATATGGGAGGAAGTGTCATTACTAGATGTAGGGGAAGGGACTGGAAGATTGAAAATGGACAGTAATAAATGTAACTAATGTATCAATTTGCGACTGTGGTGTATGTATATGGATGTCTTAAGGTGAGAAGACAAAATTGAAATGTTTTTGTGTTCGGATAAGACCTGAAGAGTTGCTAATAAATTTTTTATCTAAGATGGAGAAAAGATAAAACTTCCATGTGAAGTATTATAGAAAGATGATGATGAAGTATTATAAGAAGGAAGACCTTTGGCAAAACGAAATGAATGCCTATTGAAGATGACATTAATAGCAATGTTTATACGACTAGAAGGGGTGTAAGCATAAGTAGCCTTTTATGAAAGGTTGAATAGCTAATGAACACACACTTCTCACTTCTAAATTGCAGTTTATGATTCTTAAAAGAGTCTTAAGTGTGGATAGTATTCATATCCAAAGGTCTTTGAAAAATGATAATTGTGAAATTTACAAACATGGTTTCAGAAGGTGAAGAACCAAATAAATTAGATGTATGTAACCTAACAATAAAAAACACAAATGTACGAAATGCGTTTACGGAAGTAGAAAATTGCTTTTCAGCATATGTTTTGAACTGTATGAAAATTTTAAAAGCTTCTGAATTCATTTTAAGGAGATAAATCCAAGTGTAACGGATGTAATAATTAATAAACAATATGTTGTATTTACACCCATCTTTCGAACAAATTGGGAAAAGACCCCATAAATCTGTAGTGGTTGTGGCTTTGGAAAATGATAATAGGATGGTGTTGCGTGTGGCTTGTGGCTTGTGGGCATGCACTACAAAATGAGTTATATTGAGAAGAAACACTGATGTTGCATAAATTCAGAACCTTAATAAATTTTAATTGATCGGTGTCTAAGGTTCATGTGTCAAAGATCAAGAGTGAATTTAATAGATTCATCGTATTTTGTATTGATGGGATCAATACAATTTTTTGTATGAACAAATCCAGTACATTGCTTAGAAAGTGTTTCTATTGGAATGTAAATTAGAAATAGAAGTAAATTGTATAAGATAGGGCTTAATTCCGGTAGAAGAACTTTTGTTTATGCCTAAGACATTATGCTTATTTTGAACTCAAACAATATTGCTATCATCGTGATCACAACATTTAAAAGGATATTTTGAATCTGAATTTATAATTCTATAGGTGAAAGAAACAATTTTGTTTCCTCCAACCAATAATTCATATAATCCCTCTTTAAGTCTATCTCTGAGAAGAACTTCCTTAGTTACCTTGTTAAAAACAAGACAACAATCAACATGATATTCAATAAAGCCAGATTATCTTAGCTTCATTGAGAGAAACTAGTTAAGTTTTCCTGAATATAACAACTATAAGCATGGATTTTAATTTTAGAATCATTCATTTATGAGGTGTAGGAAGTGAAGATAAACTAATGCGAGTGATTTGCAGAATCTTACCATCTCCAGTAATTAGTTTCTCCTTACCAGCATAGTCATTTACTAAGTGAAAGTTATTTAAGTAAGTTGTGATGTGATTGGTTGAAGCAATGCTTGTATACCGGGAAGGATCATTCGCCATGCCTGATGTGGCTACCATAGGCAGAAGAAGCAAAGTTGATGTTTTGGCCCTGTGAAAACTAAGACATAGATGATAAACCAATTTGCATCTGCTGAAAACTTTCTGTCATACATGTAATTACAGGTAAGAGCCCCAGGGCCAACCCTATGACATATTTGACACCTTAGTTTATTATAACTTCTTCCACCTCTATCTCTCCTACTTGAGTTAAATATTCCGCAAGAACCGTCTACCTCTTCCACCAGTGGAATTATTTTTCTTTCTTAGTACACTTCCTACATAGTTAGCAGACGGAATTCTTGACATCCAGCTGAGCTTCAACATTCATTTTCCCAGTCCTATTTTCTTGAGAAATAAGAAGTGCTTGGACTTCTTCAATTGACAGACCTTCAGATCTTGAAGTTACATTCACTACGACAGAATCAAAATCTACTCCATGGCCATTAAGAATATACAACAGAAGATCTTGTTCACCTATTGAATTCCATGAAACTGCATATTCATCAACTACTGACCTCATTTTATCACAGTTGTCTGTAACAACCAAGTTTTCTTTCTTCATTGTCTACAGTGCATTTTTTAGTTTAAGAATTTTTCCTTTGGAATGATTTGAATAAGAAGTTCAAGAAATCAAAAGATATTTCTTTCATTGATTCATTAACTGATACATACGAGAGTTTTTGTACTATATAAATCTTAGCAGTTGGTAATCTCTAATTGACTCTCTTATTAACGAATACATTAACTAAATCTGTTAGGCATCAATTTTTATGGTTTAGCATGGGAATTCTGCACGTGGGCTACTTGTCTTTACGATGTCGTGGCCTATTAAAACTTCGTATTAGACATTGTTAGTCTATAGTTATTCTATATGTCATCCAATAAATTACATAAAATTAGGAATGTGTTACGTGCGTTGCACGTGATATAATAGTTTAATACGTATAATATTTTTGTGCAATGGTTTAATATAATTTATAGTATATGAAAGTATTAAATTATTGATAAGCCACCAAAATTTAATTGACTGATTTTTTTTGTGTCAAGAGTAAAAATAAAATATTTTCTTTTGTAAGAAGTATGTAAAGACTGAGAGATAAAAAATTAAAGATAACAAATTAATAAACATAATAACTTTAATCAATCACATTTGAACATATCAAAGAATAAATGATAGCATTAAAATATTAAATAACTCAGATAAAATCATTCATAAAATATTTTTATTCTCATGTGAATTTTAATGTATTATTATTCAAGATATGTCTTATAGATATGTGTAATTTTTTACTTATAATATATGATATGTATTTGTTGAATTTAGTTAATAATTTTAATCTACTCATTTTCACAACTTATTATTAGTGATACGTCAATCTTTTTTAAAGTTAGTATAACTATTCAAACTAAAATCTTAAGTATTCAATTAAGTTTTTCAAAATTAAAATTTTTAGTCTAAATGTGTAATAAAAATAATGTATATTTAATTTATGATAACTCATTGAGAGCAATTAATTAATAATATTATTTATGTTTATGATAAATACTTAAAATTTATTATTAGATAAATATTTTGATGATTATTTAAGAAAATTAAAGACGTATTGTTAGACAAAATGATCAAAAAATATTCTCGTTATCTTGTCATTTTTAATATAATATATTATAGATTAGAGAGTAATTTTATATTTATCAAATATCAATCAATAAATAATAAATAATTATTAATTGATAATTTCATCAACTAACTAATAATAAACACAAATCAAATAGATTTTAGTCTAAAATATGTTCCGTTTAGAATTAACTTAGAAATGATAACAGGCATGCATGAACCATCAAAAGTGGCGGGATATTTGCGGGAATGCAACCACACCAAACACTTCATTATCCCAAAAATTAATATCGGTATTTTAGTGAAGGCAGGAATGTTTACGTAGGGTATTAATATTAGTTCAAATCAAAGAATTTTTAGGTAGTCGTGTACCGTACGCATCCCATCCCATCCCATCGAGAAAAAAATAGCAACATCTGATTAAAGCTGTGATTAATTGACACTATATTTTTCTCTGTTATGTGGGTCTCTTTCTCATGAGGTAAAGGAACCCACTGGCATCTGTGTTGCCATTTCTGTTAATTAACTCTCTCTCTTCCCCCTATTACTGTCTCTCTCTCTCTAGATCCCTGAGTCTAACACATGGAATGAAGCCAGTTGGATGAAGATTTAAATGAATGAGTGGTTCACATGCATGATGTGCTGATTGGTGATGCCATCATGCAAAACATGAAGGGATTTAGCAATTTGGTAAAAAAAAGCAAGTATTAAATGGGGTTTCGCTACTCCCAATATTACACTCTGATACCATCTTGTTCCATCTGATGTGATTCCATGACGTACTCCCTACCTCATTCCCATCTCAGAATCTGTCTTATAATCTCTCTGATTTTGGCTACCATGACTTTCTGATTTGTGTTAGTGCACGTGTCAATATTTGATTGGTTTTAAAAATGTAGTTAATAATCAAAGCTATATAGCCAATAGATATATGACGGTTTTGTGTTCTAAATTATGGGTTATATAGGTAAATAGTTATATTATAAAAAATTAATATAAAAATAGATAATAAGATTTGTAAACATAAAATGTACCAGATTTATCTTTCTACCCAAATACTACTAATTTAGAGAAAAAAAGAGAAATATTATCTTTAGGAAAAATCGCAAGACTTATTATTTTTAAAGGACAACTCTACCATTTTTTTAATATTATAGATATGACTTTTTTTGACAAGTGGCATTGGTCTTTTTTCTCTCGACCCTTGCCCTTCTCACATAGTTTTGACCTCTAAGATTTTGAATAGTAGTCATGTCTTCCCCAAAAAATTTTCATCGCTTCATGCTCACCGCCGCCTGTCTCTATTTTTCTTGTTGCGTGTTTTTGGTCGGCGACCTCCCTCCCTCGGTATTCTTCTTTGAGTTCTTAGAATTTTTTTATAAAATTAACTATTAGTGCGTTGTTAGGGTTAAAATTGGTTGTTTGTACAGAAACTAATTTGTTGTTACTATTTTGTTCTTGGATCTAAGGTTTTTCTTCTGATTATTTATTGAATCTGAGATTTTTCTAGTATTTTTCACATGAGTTTTCTGGTTTTTTGCATAGGTTTTCTGGGTTTTTTTTATAATTCTTGCAATTGTTTTTGGAAAATTACAAGACGTTATGGTATCAAAATTAGATATCGTACGTATGAAAATTATATACAATGCATATCCATTTTATATACTATATGTATTTAATTTATATATCATACACATAACTTCTTTTCAACGGAATCCTGGTGTCACCAACACTACAGCACACGCGTGGGGCCGCTGCACGCTTACTGTAGCACTTTTTTGGCCTTTTTCATAAAGGGCTTAATGGTAAATGACTACCCATCCCTCTCATTTTCTTATTAGAAGCTAGTCATTCCTGCAATTAAAAATAAAATGAGATATTTTATTATATGGGCCATTCTTGTAGTTCTCCCTTCTCTTTAATATATTCGATTATTACCTAATTTGGAGAGAGATAGAGAGAAAACTAATAAGTCAGTTAAAATGGATATATATAGAGAGAGATTTAATTACTATTAATTTAAAGAGAGAGGGGTGGAAAGAGAGAGATATAGAAAGAGATTTAATTTATATAAATAGATAGAGAGAAAAGATTGAGGATGATACATTTAAATTAAATAATAAAGAGTAAAAGGGTAAATATCCAAATAGGAAACTATTAAAATTCAATGAAATTTGCTATATTAACTACTATTTATTGAAAAATATTATATTTAAAATTTTTAAAAGTTGTAGCCAAATTTAATTTTAGAATTTGAAAGTTGTCTGAGAAATTTTGCGGAATAAAAAATTTTAGGGGTGATATTTTAAGAAAAGTCAAATTTTCAAAATTTTTAGGTAAATAGCAAATTGCTATAAATGTCAATGATTGGAGACCAAAATGACCTCAATCTAATTATAGTGCGTTCGATATATTTTTAGATAAATTAGTGGTACATAGTTGATATGCCAATATGAAATATGCTTAAATCGATGAAGTAATAAATGCTCAAAATAATATTTAAAAGTAGATTAATTATAGGAAGTCAATTAATACTAGATGTTATGGGTGTTTTTCCAACCACCAATGACGTAATGACACATGTTACGTCGCATTAGGAGGGCCCCCGATGAAAGAAAGTTTCAGAAGAAAAGAACCAATCTCACACGGTCAGTACTGAGGATTCTCGAGTTGCACAGACCCGAGCATGTATAAGAGAGATCAAAGTTCATGAGGAGAGCTCAGATAATACTAAGCATGCCATCACTGTCTGCCAAAAGTAATGTCTCTGGTGGCACCTCATCAAAAGTCTGAGTACCCAACAAGTCCAATCGCCATGACATGATGTCAGGATAACTCTCATCTGATCATTTCAAAAGAAATCTGACAATCAATGCCTATCACTTTATGTTAAAGGTCGTCTCCCTTCTATCCGACAATCAATGCCTATCACTTTATGTTAAGCATCGTGTCTTGTGAGGCATCCCTAGCATACCTCCGAGAGGTTTCTTCAATACACTTCATCCTATCTGAAGACTGAGGTATAAATATATCTACCAAATACTAACTTAGGCATCAAAGGCTTTTCGAAGAGAAAACCACCCCCAATTATCATCATCTTTAGAATTCCTTGTATATGTTGTACAAATTTCAGGTCGAAAGGATATCTACATGGAGGATAGATCTCACTATTACGGTAATGAAGCCATGATGAGCTCCAACCAGAAGAGAGAACACATGTAACTCCACCGCTGCAAATCCCTCGATCGTGAGGACGTCCACACTTAGCAAGGTAGACATACATGCGTACAGTGAAGTTTTCAGCTAAAACAGTTAGCGACGCCTGTAGGAAATGACTGTAAAGCCATTCATGTTCAAAGCATTTGGAACCTTTTTCCTCTCCCAATGAGAGGATGGGCCCAGTATTCTACACTGATAAAGTCCAGGATGAAAAGGGGGATTCACCCTTCTCCCCATCGGGAGAGGAGCTTTATGCCATCATGATAATGGCCTGGTAAATGAAGAAAGATACGGTGGTTGTAACCTCTGAGGTAAGCAGGAAAAGGAAGAAAGACATGTCAGTCACCGCTCAAGCCATAACGATCTCTTGTACGGAAATGATCTCCCCCCCGATGACTTAAAAGTTCACCGCTGGAGTCGTCACGCACTCGAGGAACCCTCGAGGAATCGTCACTCCCCGAGGAAACCGAGACCAAAATGAACGCAGGCATTGGACGACTAAGCTCCCCCTTTGTAAGGTTTTGGTTGGGGTCATCCCCGGAAGTTGAAAGAGGAGAACAAAGCCACCAAAGAATGAATGAAAGTAAAGGACCCTCCGGTGGCAGTATATGAGCAACAACAGAAGGTGGAGGAAAGTATCTACCCTCCATTCGATTTCTTGATGCTTTTTTCCCACAGGAAATTTTACAAAGCCCCTACATAGGTAAAGGGAAACCATACTGCACGGATAAATGGGTCTCGACACATTCCCAACTGAAATACAGGGTCCCCAAATCCATTTTAGGTGAAAACGAAAGGACGAAGGCCGTGCCAAAATCGCACAAAGGCTCACAAGTCAAGGCGGGATATGAATCCCCAGTGAAAGGGTAAGGATGGTCACAAGACCCGTTGGTCTCGTTCTTGATAAGACCAGGCTTTTCATGGTGAAATACGGACGTGTTCCTCTCAAGCCCCATGTATGAAGTGGATGAACCCAAAGGAAAGGAGCTCATAACCAGCACACTTCTCGAGGAATAACCCCCTAGAGGAACTTGAAAAATCAGGGTGGTCAGTTCTTCTCCCATCAGGGCAGTTGGAAAGAATGGCTCAGGACGGGTCGAAATCTACTCCCAAGCAGAATGCAAAGCTCATGAGGTCCCTCCATCAAGGCAAAGATGATGCTCATAAAAGGAACACCCCAACCAGAGATGAAGAGCAATAGCTTAAGAAATAAAAAACTCGGTTGTCTCTGATTTGCAACCTCGACTTCCTCCAGTCAGAACAAAAGAAGCGGTCTTCTTTCAAAAGTACAGTGCCAAGTGTAACAAACGACAGAGGACGTGTACTCAGCAATAGTTATTAAGTTAAGGGAAATGATTAAGTCTTCTATAAAGTACAACGAAGGATTAAAAAGTGATGATTGGCGTGGTACTCTAGCCCGCCAGTCAAAAAGTAATGACTGATGCAGTGCTCTAGCCCGCCAGTCGGGATTGGAAAGTGACGACTAATGCGGTGCTCTAGCCCGTCGGTCAGAATTAAAAAGTGATGATCAATGCGGTGCGCTAGCCCGCCAGTCGGGAATAAAAAGTGATGATTGACGGAGTGCTCTAGCCCACCAGTCGGGATTAAAAAGTGATGATCGGCGTGGTGCTCTAGCCCCCCAGTCGGGATTAAAAAGTAACTGGCGCGGTGCCCAAGCCCGCCAGTAGGGATTAAAAAGTGACTGGAGCTGTGCTCTAGCCCGCCATAAAGTGTTGACTGGCGCGGTTCTCTAACCCTCCAGTCGAGGTTAATAAGTGATTACGAAAGCGATGTTTTAGCCCGACGATCAAGGTTAAAAGGTGATCATTGACGCAATGCTCTAGTGCGCTGGCCGGGGTTAAAAGTGATGACTGGCGTGGTGCTCTAGCCCACCGGTCAAGGTTAAAAAATAATGGCTGGCTTGATGTTCTAGCCCGCCAGTCGGGGTTAAAAGTGATGACTTGCGTGGTGCTCTAATCTTTCCCACTTAAGGAGAGAAAGGAAGGAAGCACCCATCCTCAAGTTCGAGATGATCGTGAAGGACACGATTGCAAGGGTTGTGCTTGGCCTACTCCCAGTGCATCAACCTACTTCAAACTATCGGTGGAGTAAGTTGATGAAAGATCGAAACGACATGTGAACGAAGAAGGGAATGGCGGCACGGAGGGAAGGAAATAGGTCATCCAGATTACAAGCCCTTGTTAAGGGTAAAATCTTTATTACTAGGGGCGGGTAGCTAACACGGATAAAGGGCTCATCGAACAGGCTTATTGACGGTAGAAAAATCGTCGTGAATGAAATATCGACAACTTTGAGAAATGACATTTAAAAGACAATAGAAAGGGTGGCGACAGTCAGTAAAAGGGAGGAGGATCTTGAAGGAGAACCTCCAATATAGAAGAAGCCCCTAGAGGGGGAAGGATTATTGTTCTTATAAAGGAAATTGTGGGCAAATATCAAGAGTTTCAACTCTATCAAGAAGGAAAGGATGAAGGGAAGGAGAAGGAAGGCCGCCTATTTATTATAGGCCTTGATTGAACGAGGAAACCGTTCATTTAATGTGGGTATTTAAGTTGGCCATGATGGCAACCGCTAGAACCATCGTACGGCTAGCAAATGATCATTTTATGAATTGACGAGAGAATTTTGGAAGACAAAATGTTTGGATGAAATGATAGGGAGTCAGGATCCTTTACGTGTATCCACGCGCCATTAATGCCCTAACTCCCGAAAGGTCGATGGCATTAAATCACAGAAAGAATGAAATGACCCTCGCACAAGTCGCGATAAAGTTTAGAGAGGCCATTAATTTCATTCGGTGCAGTCTCCCTTAACGAATAAAACTTAAGGCACAAGAGTGAGATGCCCATGCAATGTGAATTCTAGCTTAAATGATGAAGTCTTCAGACCCACGTATAAGAGGCCATCCAAGTCCTCGACTGAGAGCAACTGTTATGAGTATTTTTCCAACCATCAATGACTCAACGACATGTGTTGCGCCGCATTAGGGGGCCCCAATGAAGGAAAGTTTCAGAGGAAAAGAACCGACTTCACCTGATGAATACCGAGGATGCTTGGGTTGCACAGACCCAAGCACGTATAAGAGAAATCAAAGTTCATGAGGGGAGCTCGGATAATACTGAGCATAGGGCTATCATTTCCTGCCGAAAGTAACATTTCAGGTGGCACCTCCTCATAGGCTCGAGCACCCAACAAGTCTCATCGCTATGACAGGATGTCAAGATAGCACTCGTCTGGTCATTTTAAAGGTACTTAGCAAGGGAGACAGACATGCGTAGTGTGAAGTTTTCATCTAAAACACTGGACATCATTAAAATTTTGAATTTTAAAAATCATTGGAAACAACTCAAAATCTCAAATTTTTTGAGTCAATCACTGATATATCATTAATTGATTGATCGTTTGTCTAAATCTATTATAAGGGTGTTTGAAGTATTATTATAAGGTGTTTCAAAACACTCCTATAATAGATTGGGGAGAATTGATTGATCATCTTATTGATTGACTGAATTTCGTCTCAATCTATTATAGGGTGAATGGATTGATCATCTCATTGGTTGACTGATTAATCCATTCGTTCTAATCTATTATTGGGGCGAAGAGATTGATCATCCCATTGATTGACCGAAAAATATTTGATTTTGATATAATCAATAACTAATTAATTGAATGATCTAATTACTTTAATATCTTTTATAATCGGCAATAGCTATAAATAAGGAAAAAAATTAACATTCTTAATTAAATATTGATAAATTAATAAAAATTAAAATAAAATCAGATTTAAAAGCTATAAATTTTGGCATTAGCTATAAATAAGGAAAGAATTAACATCCTTAATTAAACGTTGATATAATTAATAAAAAATAAAATAAAATCATATTTGAAAATCTATAAAATCAGAGGTAATATCATTTTTTTAAATCTCAATCAATCCAAGATTGATGATGTGGCAAAAAAATTTTGTATCTCTCTAAAGTTAAAAAAATTACTATTTTTAAAATCAATTTTATAACTTATTTATCTGATGCAATTAGTCTAAATGATATCATTTCTACTAAAGTAGATGGATTTAACCCAAGTTCCTAGATCGAGGGAGATATTACACAAAGGCCATTCCAGTATTGGGAGATAAGCCCTTCCAATATTGTGTATTGGACAAAGTTTTGGGCCTCATGGCTTTCCAGATCTTATCAAGGCTTCATGTCACGTGTTGGTGTTCGGCCCCAACCTAAATAGTTTGGTAAAGTTGTCTACTTACGTGTAAGTTAACCAGAATACCCATAAAATGAAAACAAAATCTTAAAAATGGTTTCAAGCATAGAACTTGTGACTTAGTCGGTCAGACTTGTCAAGTGTTGCCTTGTAATCAGGTAAACAACAAGAAGACTAAAGGGCAGAATAGCTTAAAGTTACACTTTTAACTAATCAAGTTGATTAAGTACTACTTGAACTCTAAAACTTAAATTTACAGTTTACATACACGAGACTTGTACGATGAATGGTAAAAAGTTGTATAAATCAATCCCAATAAGTGATAACACAATCTCTTTCTTCTTCTTTTTTTTCTTTTTTCTTGGACTTGTCTAGCAAGCATATAAACATATTACATTATTTAGGAACATATAAGCCTTATCTTCAATCAGAAGCATTACTTCTTGGGGCAGTGGCAAATAGAAGCTCAAGATCCGGGGGTTGAAAATACCCATTCTTTGGGGGATTCGTCTGCTTTCCTCTAAAAACTCGTTTCTTCCGGGGAGGTGGTGGGCATGCCGAAGCCTCTACGATCCGAGACTCGCTACGTCTAGGGGTCTTGCATATGTCAGCCTCCACCATTTTAATGTAATCATATACCTCCATTATATCACAGCCTAATAATAAATAAGATTGACAGATGAATTGTAATGAAGTTCTAGTTTCTACAAATACTACGGCAAAGTTTGAGTACTTAAATTACACTTAAATTAGAACGCTTGAGCTAAAGTCAAATAGCTTGTTGAGGAAGAAGCAACCTTGAACAAGTCACTCGTACGGAGGAAGCAACTCTTTATTCGGAGGAAGCAAATGAGTTGTGCATCTTTGATGTTTTGGTTATTCATCATCATGTCAAATGAACATTCCGAATGTTCTTCTAAAAATAATATTTTAATTATAAAATATGTGAGTATTTTGTGTCTAAAGTTTTTGCAATTATTTTTTACTCAATCACCCAATGTCAGTTCATCTAATGTTAGTTTGAAAGATTTACTGTGTATATACAAAATTTATGACTAACAATTAAATACTTCCAAGTATTCTTTGAAATAACGTATTACTATTCTGTTTACAAAATAAAAACCAGCCAATATTTTGTTAGCAATAAAATATTGGTGAAGTCTTAATTTTCATATTAAACAATTATTAAGCAAATTTGAACTAAAGAGGAGTGCTAAGGGCAGTTGCACACATATCCAAAGTCCAAAGTCCAAAGTCCAAATGCGATCTATGCATCCATTGACATAGATTCTACAATGAAATATATCATGTTGAAAACTGAGAGCACATGTTGCCTTAAAGTGGCCGCTACCAAAATCAACTATGAGAAAAATTAATGAGGTTCTTTATTGATAATAATAATAATATATTAAATAGAATGTAAACAAAATACAAAGAAACTATTAATTGCATATAAAATTTAGATCGAGGCTTGTTTGAATGCAATGGGTTAAAACATAAAAGTCCATGTAAATAGTGCTTACAGTCTTAGACGCCAATCTTAAAGATACAACGGTCCCTTAAAAGAAAGTAAGCAGCACAACAATACTCTCCCTTAATTTACATTCAGAGAAAATATTTTGTGAAAACTGAAAATGTCAATCCCAACTCATGCCTACAAATTAGTCTTAAATAGGAGGATTTGTGACTGTCTAGAGCAGTCCAAACACTTGATTTATGACTGTTCATAACAGTCACAAGCAGTAGTTCTACCCTGTTAGAAATTGTCTTAAAAAAACCTCACAAAGAAACATCTTGAAAGCCATTTATAGTAAGAGAAAAAAATCAAATAACAGTTTTCCCACACCTAATTAGATTTCTGTCAAACTTTTTAATTATTTAGATTTCTATCAACTTTATCTTTTTTTTTTTTAACTTTCACCATTTTTTGTTAGACTCATTTAGCCCTAGAGTGATTGATTTTTAGTTCCATTTTTAATTCTTCTTTTCCTTATAAAGTACTTTGAGTAATTTAGGGGTCTCTCTCCAATGCCGGGAAAATTATTCCCGGCATTGATGTTGGGAGTCTTCCTAGCCTTTAGATCAGGCAAGGAGACTCTCAGCCGTTAGATCAAAAAATTGAGATACACCTATTGAATAGGTTACAGGTCTTCGAAAGCTTATGAAGGAAGCCTTCTCCTTCCTTCCTAAATCACATTTTCCTTCGAGCTTCTCCTTCGACTTCAACCCAAGACCTAGATGATCTCAGTCAGCTTCTCCTACTGTGAAGGACCAAAATCTAGGGCACGCGAGGATCAATTTCTCCTTCGACCAAAACCCAGAGCATGTGAACTCAGAAATCTGAGAAGCTTCCCCTTCTCCTTCCACTTCAACCAAAAAGCTAGGGCACGCTCTCTCTCTCTCTCTCTCTCTCTCTCTGTTGTACGCCGTCGTGTTCCACACGAAGCTCCCGTTGAAGCTGTCTGAAGCTAGCGCAACTCCTCGTGAAAATATGTGAGCTTGACCATAAGTTCACGATTTGGTTGTAGATCTAGAGTTTTTTATGATTTTACTTAAATATTTTCTCTGAGTTCTCGAGATTTTTTGGTGATTTGTTTGGATTTTCTTTTGGATTCTGATTCAAATTGAAATTTTGATAACTTATATTGAAGAAAAAAGTTGAGATGTTTTAGCTCCCTCGCGGTGGTGATAGCTTCCAATCGGTGTTGTTTGGTCTCCCAAACTCTCATCCATGTCCAGTATGATCATATGGCATGCGTTGAGCCAACTCCAACATTAGGGATGTCCTTGTGTTAGGTAAAACTTTCTCAATGCCTACTCATTTATTTTGAGCGTCAAACTCAAATATGTTTTGTTCATTTTGTTAAAATCTTCAAGGTGGAGTCTTGTGCTCTTCTCCCTCTGTCTAATCTGAGAAAAATGTATGTAAGTTTCTCCTTCCACAAATCTGAGTAAAGATTGTTCAGCTTGTTCACCCATACGACATACCTGAGTCTAAATATGAGCATGAGACTTAGATGTTCAACTCTGACCACTCAGGTTTAGGGTTTTAAATTTATTTATTATTATTTTCTAATGGAAGTGTTTAAATTGATTAAAATGATTATAATTACATTTTATGATGGCTTCTCTGAATTTTTCTGTTAATCTTGAATGGAAATGATTATAATTATAATTTACAATGGCTTCTTTGGATTTTTTTTGTTAATTTTGAATGGAAGCATATATGGTTACAAGGTCAATTTTTTATAATACAAATTCTATCACATTGCTTCTAGATACTTTCAACTATGGTTACAAAATGAAAGATTTAACTTATAGTTTGTCTATCTTTCTCCAAGTCTGCCATAATCATATATTCATTTTTCCTAGGTCTGCCGTAATCATATATTCATTTTCCCTAGGTCTGGCACCATCTTGTTTTTTAAATTTATTATAAAACTCTATTAATATATCAAAAATTCAACATGGGAGTATTATTAGATGATCCTACTACTTGGGATGGTTAGTCTTATTTCATCCTTCTTTTGTTATCTGTTTTTGTGATATTTGACTTCAGGTTATTTTTGAATCCTACATACTTCTTTGTGATATTTGGCTTCAGGTTCTAATCACAGCATCCTATTATGGACGTTGATGGAGAGAGGTGGTTGCTCTAACAAGATGCTTATAACATGATATGTCACATTTTTTGGACTTAGTTGATTGAACATTGTAGTTGTTTTGTTCTATGCAAGAACCATTACTTAATGCATATAGATTCATAGATAATTGTTTGTAGAGCTTGTTTTCTAACTAACCTTATTCTAAAGTATAGTAATATAATGCTTAAAAATGGGTTAAATGAGTTTTTTTTCTAATAAGGTTTCTTCTTTTGTAAGCCTTAAAGGACTTAAAGTAATGTATACTTTAAATTTACTGTTACTTTTCTAAAGTTTTTATGATTGAAATTTAGCTTTCTGTATTTTATTTGTGTGCACGTATTTACAGACTACTTATTTCTGTTTTGATTGATGACATTGCTTGCGGGACAATGGAGTAAATAATATGTTATGTCATCAAACATTTTATTTTCCTTTTCGTTATTCAGCTTCACTTGGTGAGTGAGCAACAATGGATTTTTTTCTTAGATCTTCAACTGATGATCATAGTAACTTGTGTTGCAACCTTGACTTCCATTGAATTGGCTGTACAGCTAGATATCGCTTCCGCTCTCCTGTCATTGGTATGTTTTAGTCCTTTATATTGTTTTTCCTTCCTTTTCTTTTCATTTTTTCAGAGTCAGATCTTGTCATGATTATAACTTACTTCATTAAGTTTTGTGAAAATATTTTTTAACTTACGGATTTTACAATTTTCAATAAACTGAGTAAGTCGATTATTATTGGTTATGCTTTGAAGTTCATTGAATCCATTTCATACGGTCTGTTTGAGAAGATTTTACTCAAAAGAGGTATCCAGAATTTCACAGCAAAAGGGCTTTTGAATTATTCTGTCGTGGTTGTGTGAGAAGTAGTTGAATAACTTTATAATTTGTGCTAGATAGTCTGGACTCCTAAGACTGAAAATAATACATAATTATCCTCTAGATTAGGTCTTGGTTTAGGCTGTGAGCTGATAAAAGATGTTTCTTCTTCTTCTTCTTATTTTGTTGGGTTGTTCAGTGTTCTTTATTAAATAAGCAAGAACTATATTTTATTATCTTTTGTCGATTGTATTTCAACGCCATTTCCCTTTTTTTGATTATTTGGAAGTTTTGGATAGAAGTGCTATAGTTTTATTACAATGAGCTATGTTCAATCGCTCAGGCAAACAATAGATGTTGTTAAAGCTATTAAAAATGTTGCAACATACAAACTTTAAAGTCCATCTACACTCTTTGACGGTATTAAAAGATGTTGCAACAACACCATTTCAATATACAAATTTTAAAGTGATTAAAAAATGTCTCTTCGCCTCAACTCGTCGAGTACATTCATGGTTGATTTGCTATGAATCTCAATGTTCAAATTTTAATATACTTTCTAGTTTCCTATTAGGGTAAATTAAGAATCAATTTAATTTAATTTTAATTATTTCATTTTTATTGTTCAAATTTTCAAATTCAAATTTTGGAAAGATTTATGTTTATGCATTGAGATAGACTTTACACTGGGTTTGATTAAGATTGATCAACTTCTTCAATATTAACCATTTAAGGCCATTATCAATAGGGGATACAAATGGTACATATGGGTTGAGAGACAAGCTACTTATATTTAACAAAATGGTATATATTTTAGCAATTGTGGGTGACAAATTATATATATATTACATCATAGCAAGGTTGTATCAAGCTCTATGAAATATAAAATATTTAGAAGGGATTTGTAACAAAAAGAAAAAAGAATATGCACATACAGTGTTACTAATAAATAAGATTCTTCTTTAAAGAAGAATATGAATTAAATATTTTTATATGCTAGTGAGTTTATTTATTTCATAAAGATATACATATGAGATTAGTACGTGAAAATGGTTAAGTATGTAAAAATAACTAAATATATGAAAATGACTAAGTGTATGAAAATCGCTAACTGTGTGAAAATGACTAAGTATTTGATAATGACTAAGTGTGAAATGACCAAGTATATAAAAATGACTAAGTGTGTGAAAATGATCAAGTTAATGAAAGTGGCTAAGTATTTGATGATGACTAAGTGTGAAACGATCAAGTGTTTAAAAATAACTAAATGTATGAAAATTATTAAGTGTGTGAAGATATCGAAGTGTATGTAAATTATTAAGTGTGTGAAAATCGTTAAGTGCGTGAAAATGACAATGTGCATGAAAATGGTTAAGTGTTTGAAAATAACTAAGTGTGTGAAAAGTGTGAAGTGTGTGAAGATGGCTAAGTCTATGTGAAAATGCATAAGTGCATTAAAATATGGTGAAAAACTATTTCACTTAAAAGTTGTGGAGAAAATTACTAAGTGAATGAAAATTACAAAATGTATGTGGTAAGTTATAAAAATAGCTAAAGTGTATGTGAAAATACTTAAGTGCATGAAAATATGGCTAAATACATGAAAATAACTAAGTGTATCAAAATAAGTACATGAAAATGCCAAAGTGTGAGAAAAATACTAAGTAAATGAAAATATGACTTAAGTCCATGATAAAGAGGGGGAGAGAGACCAATTGTGTGAATATAAGTGTGAAAATTACCTAAGTGTAGAAAAATTACTAAGTATGAAAATTACCTAAGTGTATGAAGATATGCATGCACTTGTATGAAAATATGGTTGAGTGCATATAGGTGGCTAAGTATACAAAAATGACTATCTGTTTCATAAAAACTACATGAAAATGGCAAGAATATAAAAATGTGTGAAAATGATCAAGTGTGTGAATATAGTTAAGTTCATGAAAATGACTAAGTATATAAAAATGACCAAGCGTGAAAATGAATAAGTGTGTGAAATTTGCCAAGTATATGAAACCACTAGTATTGAACCAACTGTGAAAATGGTTCAGTGTGTGAAAATGGTTCAGTGTGTGAAAATGGTTAAGTGTGAAAATAAGCAAGTTTATGAAAATGGTTCAGTGTGTAAAAAATGTGTGGCTAAGTTGAATGAAAATAATCAAAGTGTGTGGCTAAGTTATAAAAATTGCTAAGTGTAGAACTAAAATCTGCGATATAGAATCGAAAGTCACCGCTAAAAAATTAAAACCGCCGGTAAAGACACTAAAACCGCCAAAATGGATACTAAAACTGCCGCTATAGACAATATAACCGTCGATATTGGGGACCTAAACGCCACACTAGAGACTAAACGTCATAATGGGGACCTAAACGCCATCACTACATGGCAAGTTGCCATGTAGTGATGGCGTTTAAAGCCAAGAGGTGGCATTTCGGCTCCTAAACGTCATCCTCTCAGTGGCGTTTGGCCCACGTCGTCAAGACGTGAGCCAATTTCCATCTGGTGACTGCGTTTTTTTAAATTTGGGGTTAATTTTGATAACAAAATAAGGTTAGATTTGAAAATTATATTTATAGGGTTATAAATTAAAATATAAATAAGTGTAGTTTCCAAATTTTATGAGGTTCTAATTATAAAATAAAAAGTTAAATTTCAAAGTTTAATATTTAATTTCAAACTTTTAGCGGATTTGTTCGATTTAATAGTAGAATCCGACATTGAGGATTATACGTGTTCGTCAAACTGATAAATAGGATTTACTGACAATCATAACATCACGTCCTATAATTAGATATGGTGAAAACACGTTTCGCTCGATACTTGTCACAAAAGCACAACAACATTATCAACGATAAATTTTATCAAGTTTATGAATAAGTGTTCAATTACTTCGAGAATCTCTATAATCCAATATAATTTCACATAATAAGTGAATATGATGAATGTTTGCACTGAGAGAATGAGTTTTTCTATTTTTATCGATTATTTGTTCGGTGTACGGTAATTAATTAAAAAAATAACAATTTTAGATATTTAGTGAAGACGACTAATCCAAACAAATGGCCATTAAGGCCAAATAAATGGTGTTTAGGGGCCTTATAGGCGACTGGCAGTTAAACTATGGTGTTTAGAATGTTGATCGGTGATTGGAACCATTTAAATAGTGTTTGGCAACAAACACGGGAGATTTACACCTTCAGGATGACATTTGGTGTCTGAAGAATGGAGTCTGGAGGCTGAAGAGTGGCAATTGGGGTTTTTGGTGTTCACCAAATTCGTAATGGAGTACAAAGAGAATCTTGAGGGGCTCACCAAAAATTAAAAAGCTTTTTTTAGAGAGGTTCGTACATATTTGGTGAATCCCAGTACGTATTTGGTGAAAACCTATACATATTTGGTGAACCCCTCCAAAAATTATGAATTTATACGTATTTGGTGAACCCCAATACATATTTGGTGAATCTCAGTATGTATTTGGTGAACACATATACATATTCGATGAACCCCTTTAAGAATTATGAATTTGTATGTATTTGATGAATCCTACTACATTAGAGGTTTGCCAAATATGTACAGATGTTTACTAAATATGTATTGTGGTTCACCAAATACGTACAAATTAATAATTCTTAGAGGAGTTCACCAAATATGTACTGGGTTCACCAAATATGTACATGAGTTCATCAAATATGTACAAAATTAATAATTCTTGGAGAGGTTCACCAAAATTGATTTTATACGTATTTGGTGAATCTCAGTACGCAATTGGTTAAACCCAGTACATATTTAGAGAGCCCCTCCAAAAATTATGAATTTATACATATTTGGTGAACCACAATACATATTTGGTGAACTCCAGTACTTATTTGGTGAACATATATATATATATATATATATATTCGGTAAACCCCTCCAAGAATTATGAATTTTTATGTATTTGGTGAACCCCACTACATTAGGGGTTCACCAAATATGTATCAAGGTTCACTAAATACGTATATGGGTTCAATAAATATGTACAAATTTAATAATTTTTGAAAAGTTTCACCAATTATATATAGGGTTCATCAAATATGCCGGGGTATACCAAATACGTACTGGGATTCACCAATACGTACAAAATTCACTTTTTATATATTTGGTGAACCTTATACATATATGGTGAACCCCTCCAAAAATTATTAACTTGTATGTATTTGATGAAACTCAGTACATTATTGATGAATCTTAGTGTAAATTTGATGAACACCAATACATATTTGGTGAACAAAAAAACCTTGTGACTTACTAGACTTTGTGTAGCCGAGATTGTTTAAAAAGTAATTGAAGGACCACCATTTTCCAGCACTGGCATGATAGAATTTTCCCTACTTTAGTTTAAAATTCTTATGCCAATAGATTTTTTAGTTCCGTTTTTTTGTTCTACTTTTCCTTTTAAAACAGTTTGATTTATTTAGTTTAATACTGATGTATGTTTCAATTCTTCAGATGATCATTGGAACTTCTGTATGAAATTGAATTTTTTATTTGAATTCTCCTCAAAATTTAGTTCCATTTTTGTAGTCCACCTCTACCTTATAAAATACTTTGACTTATTTAATTTAAAATTGATATGCCAACAAATTATGTAGTTCCGTTTTTTTGTTCCATTTTTCCTTATCAAAATAATTTGATTTGTTTAGTTTAAATTTGATTTTTTGTTTCAACTCTTCGGATAATTATTGATAGTAAACTTATTTGATTATTAGGAGATATCTTTTTGTTCTTAAAAGATACTTAAGAGCCACACAATGTAAATTATTTACTAGAAAGATAAATGTTAATAGATATCGACACTGAGAATGAGTAGTGTTAAATGTTCATGTTCATGTTAGTTGATATTGGCTCACAAATATATTTACATCGTTCAGCAAAGCATGATAAATGTAAATATACATTAACACCGAGAGTATGTATTGCTAATCTCATATAACTATATAAAAGTTATTTTGTAGCTATATACAAATGATATGATTGCATATGTAAAAAAAATCAATAGTCATGAATGGCTATGAAAGTGGTATATATATGTCAATGATGATTTAGATAGAATTAACTTCATAGTTTCATCATCATGTATAATTGTAAATTGTGAATTACAGAAAATATAATCTAAATACAAATAACAGAATCAGTTTTCATAGAATTAAATACTTATCTACACAATACTATTTATAAAATAATTTACAGAGGTTAACCAATTTATAAAGAACTAACCAATTTACAAATAGAATCGATTGAAAAAGAATATTGATGATAAAACTAGAGTTTTGGAATACAAATATTATAGTTTAGAAACTAAAATGATAAAGGTAAATAGATAAAGTAGGTAAATTATATAAATACTCATTAATGTTTTGTAACTTTTAAATATTGCATCTATTTTGAGAGAGAGATTTGATATTTTGAGAGAGAGATTTGAGTAGATTTGTTGAGATTTGAAATAAAAAAGAGATATTTTGATTGATTAGATAAATTTTTTTTAAAATAGTAATATTTGCTAGTCAATTGAATTATATTAATTAAGAGATTAAATAGAAGATAAAACTATTTTAAATTTATAATTTATAGGATGTAAATTACTTATTTGTTGGAGTTCTATATTAATGATTTCAAATATATAATAAAGGACATTTATGATAAATAAATTAAGAAAATCTGAAAATTTAAATAAATTTGACAAAAATCTAATTGTTTTAAAAACTTGATAAAAATCTAATTAAGTATTATAATTATACCTAAAAATCACTTATGGAAAACTAAGTAAAAAAATTATGAAGAACCCAATCAAGCCCAAGGCCCAAGGCCGCATCATATATAAGTTGCATTTTACATTCTACAGTACCACTTAAGCTGTATTTTTGTAGATAAGTACCAAAACTTGATATTTGTTTTCTAAAATATAGCCCATATAAGTTAAACGTCACAAGAGTTCTACATTAGAATTATCCTAATATTATATCCTGGTTGTTGATGTGATATTTAATGTGCAGTGAAAGGACAAATACCCTTAAATATATTTATGATAATATTAGGATTTGAACATTTTATCTCAAATTTCATTCAAAACTTAATGACTAAACTATCAAATTACATAAGTCCATTCACTGCATGTTAAATATCACGTCAACAACCAATATATAGTATGTGGATAATTCTAATATACAACTCTTGTATCGTTTAACTTATATGGGTTGTATTTAGAATTTGAATCTTTGATCTCAAGGCTTACCCCAAACTTTATTACTATGCTATCGAGTAACATATGTTCATTCACTACATATTAAATATAATATCAGCAACCAGTATATAATATGATGATAAAGGTTTTTTGTTAAACTATACCCCTAGATAATTGAATTTAAAAAAATGCATCTGCCTTAATTTTCACTAGTCTATACACTTAGCCCACTTTTAATTAAAAATCATATTGTACAATACATGATGGGTGTACGATGATCGTGTAGTCTATATTATCATTGTGTAACATATCGTGTAGATTACACGATCATCATGTACCCATCGTGTAGTATACAAGAAGACTATAGGGTCGTCGTGTAATATATCATGTACACTACACGATATCTATACGATCATCGTGTACCCATAGTATAGTCTACACGATCATCGTATACATTTTAATTCTCTGATCTTATGTTTGCCTTGAATTTTCTACAGGTTATGGCTTCTTCAAAGATTCAACTACGATACGTCCATGACATCATCAAAATTCCAAAGCAAGGGTAAATGTATAGTGCAATACCCACGTGATATAGGTTATCATGAAGAAGCTGACAATGAGTCAACTATCCCTATTTAGGGAGACATGCTTTGGCCATCTCCCGAATCTCCTAACCATGAAGTTTTCAGGCACTGTGTGCCACCAGCTGCTATTCAGGGAGGTTGAATCTGTGAATGACACACGCTTCTGAATAGCCGCACCTTTTCAAGCAAGTAAACTACATAAGTGAATTGGTGCTCCAATATGGAATTTGGTCAAACCAGCGGTGAAAGGGTAGCCATTAATAGAATATGCTACAACGGATCCTCTTTGAAAATGGTACCAGTCGTACATAATAATAGAAGGATTTGGCAGAAATATGTAAAGGGCAAGAAAGAAAAGAGAATTTTTTTTGCTGGGGAAGGAGAGCGGGACCCAAATTGAGAAGAAATTGATGGTCTTGGTTGACGATCTCAAAGCGTTCAACTAATATCTGTAGGGGGAGGTATCTTTCTCTAGAATAATAAAATCATTATTATTTGTAAAGAATGTTAGATCGGTGGTTTTAAAAAATGTAATTCTATTTAATTTTCATATCAAAATGTCAAGACAGATGCTTTAAGGACATAACCCCCAACAGTAAGTGCGGGTCTCCACAAGGAGCTCGACTAGGTAGGAAAGTCAGGACATGAGGTAGACGGGGAGTTCTTCTAGCCTCCTCTTAGCCACTGCAAGAAGAATAAGGGAGATTAACGACCAGGTACGCAACAAATGGATGTTCTCCCTTGTAAAAATGAAAATTCACTTGCGGCCTCAAAGACCCAAGAGACTGGGCTGGCTAGACCCTTGACCTCATCTAACTAGCTAGGATGCTCAGTAGACATCACTTTTAACCTGGATGTCTGGCTAGGCGTTCCTGCTCTGGCTAGACCCTTGATCTCATCTGACGAGCTAGGTGCTCGACAAACATCACTTTTTAATCCCGACTAGTGGACTGGAGTGTCGCACCAGTCATTACTTTTTAATCCTTACTAGTGGGTTAGAATGTCACACCAGTTCACTTTTTAATCTCGACGGGTGGGTTAGAATGTTACACCAGTCATAACTTTTTAATCTCGACTAGAGGGTTAAAGTGCCGCACCAATCATCACTTTTTAACCCCAACTGATGGGCTAAAGTGTCGCATGAGTCATCATTTTTTAATCCCGACTGGTGGACTAGAGTATTGCACTAGTCATCACTTTTTAATCTCGACTGGTGGGCAAGAATGCCGCACCAGTCATCACTTTTTAATCCTCCATGGCACTTTGTGGAAGAGTCAATTTTCTCCTTTTATTTGACAAATATCGTTGAGTACATAATCTATGTTGTCTGTTACATATTGGCGCTGGTCATTGAAAAAGGAGACCGTTTCTTATGCTCTAACTAGGTGGAAGTTGAGGTGGAGGAAGAAGACAGTCGGGATTTTTATTTCCCTAGTTACTGCTCTTATTTCTTGCTGGAGTTTGTGCATTCTTCTTTTCAAGCTTTGTCTTTTCCTTTATGGCGGGATCGCCTGAGCTCTACATTCTGCTTAGGAGTAAGTGTCGACTCGTCCTAAATCATTTTTTGACTGCCCTGATGGGAGAACGACTGACCATCCCGGTTCTTCAAGTGCTTTTTTAGACTACTCTCTAGGCAGTTCACCGTTCATGGGTACCTTTATTCTTATGGGTTCATCCACCTCAAGCGGGAGCTTGGAAGGATCACGCTTGTGTATCCCATTATTAAAAAGCCTAATTCCCTCAAAGGCTGGTGTAAAAAGTCTTGAACAGCCACGTTTTTTACAGTGGCTTCAAGCCGAGTTATGCCTGTGAGCACATATGCCAATTCTGACATGATCTTCGTCCTTCCGTTTCACCTGAGGTGAGATGTGAGAGTCGAGAACTGTATAACCCAGATTCCCGTTTCAACAGTGTTGGACGATTGATGCTAGACTCTTTATTTCAACTAGGAGTGATCCCATGATCGTTTATCCGTGCTACACGGCAAGAAAAATAAGTTTGAACCACGAATGGTTCGTGGACGGAATAGCAAAAAAAATTATAAAACTCATTTAATCGAATTGAATAATAAAAAACTAAAACAACAAACGATCAGGCATATCATTTATTTAAACGAATAGAAAAAGGTTGAAACGATTTTCACATTTACAATGTGTCGGAGATTTTCTAAATTGGTGGAATTTTTTTATTTGTTCTTCACGTTATTCAAAATTCAAGATCCAAATCTTCAAGTTTGATCTTTAAGAACCAAATCCAAGTACGATCTTTAAGAACCAATGTCCCAAAATTTTCTTCACACCAATAACCACTCGTTAATTTCATAAATATATCTCATGAGAATTTATTTAGGAACTGAGTGTGGGCTCTCAAAACGATTGAATAAGAAAATCAAAAAAATTCTGCCTTCAATTTGAAATACGGCAGTAACATGTGGGGGAGGGGTGGAGAAAACTCCTTTTCTCTCTTTGTGTAATTACACACTGTATTGATCAATATCAGTTACTGTGTTCTAGATTTACGTTCTATCTAATATAATTCGTGTGGCAATCAAATTTTTATCACACATATATATATAGTTATTAATTTTAAGAATTTATAAATATACCCTTATATTTCAAATTTCTAAAAATTAACCCTAAAATAACCACCATTGCCGAAGTTTATATATATCCTCTTAGAGTGTGTTGTACCAAAATTCATCAATCCAATTGAGAAATCTAATTGATCTTTATCAATTAATTAATGTATTTTTATTTACTATTATCTAATAATTAAAAAAATAATAAATTAATTAATTTCATTACAATAAATCACACTTAACTAATTAAGTGACAACACCCATCACATATGAATATAGGAAATAGACATTGGCACCAAAATATATTTTGGTCCAACTGATATTGTTTCTTCTATTCATGTTCTCATGAGCTATTCCTGAGACCTAATGGACTCACGTGAGCAAAGCTATAAGATTCAAATATCTCGTGGATTTATCTTTATAAATTCCTGATTTATTTAATCCTGACATCATACCACTCTACTATAGGTTCAACGTCGAATCAACTCTCGATTCGTGCGCGCTACATTTTCTGTTGGTGCAAATAAACCATTTTATTTCACGGTCTACATAATATTTTATAAATTACCCATCATGAATATCAGTAAAAAGAGCGAAGATATAATATTACCATTTTACCCCTCTTGTTATTATTTTCTTAACTCATTTATTGACTGTGAATGAGAAAAGAAATAAATAGTAAATTGTCTCACATAATTCACAAGTCTTAATCAATGACTCAATTCATTGATTACCAAGCCCGATTTATTTATTCACACACTCATTAATAAAGCATAAGATAATATTTTTACTTTCACAATCCAACCACGAATTTTCATATCTGTGAATCACGTAACTCCAACATAGTTAAATTACGATCCCAACAGCCGAGATATTGTCGCCAATTCAAACTCACCAATTTGACATATCAAAGATCGTAAGTAACTAAGTTAAACTACGTATTCACCTCGGGAATAATGTAATTATGAAAATACTCTTAAGGTGTAATAATTAGATTTAGAGCTAGGTAAACTGTTTTTCTCTAAACTAATTTATTACTGGTCTATTCAACATGTTCCATAATATGTATAAGTTAACCGTTTGAGTCTTCACTCCCATGTCCCAAGACTGACATCCATTGGTTCAACCTGAACTATTTCAGAAGAGTTTATCTAGAAGACCCCTATGTCTTTACTCTTCTTACGTTGATAATATTTTCAGGAGTTGAGTAAATTATAAACACACTTTAATTAAAAGAGAAACTTTTCTTTATTCATTAAATTCAGTAATATAAAATGTCTGAAAAATAACTAAATACTCATAAATAGTGATTACATCCTACTTTATAGACATAATTTCAACAATCTTCCACTTAGACTAAAGTAGGCGTGCACAATCTCATATCCCCATGTCCTACATATGACCATAAAAAACTTTACTACTTAAAGTCTTCGTGAATGAATTTTTCAGGTTGTTGATGTTTGATATGTGTGTTACTACAACATCTCCACACTAAACAATCTATTTAATTAGGTGATACTTACACTCTATGTATTTGGATCTTTTGTGGCTCTTTGGTTCTTTTGAGTTTGCTACAGCCCCACTATTATCACAACAAAGTGTCATGGGCTTGTCACCTTCTAGAACAACTTCCAGAGTCTTCAAGAACTTTCTAATCCATACAACCTCCTTGGCAGCTTCAAAGGTTGCTACATATTCAGCTTCCATGGTAGAATCAGTAATGCAAGATTGTTTGATACTTCTTCATATAATTGCTCCATCGTTCAGGATGAACACCGATCCTGAAGTGGACCTCCTAGAGTCATTGTCTGCTTGCAAATAGGAATCAGTATACCCCATCATATTTAGGTCAGTTCATGAATACGCAAGCATATAGTTCATTATTCTCCTCAGATACTTAAGGATATGCTTGACGACATTCAAATGCTTGATTCCAAGATTATATTGGAAATGACTCACCATGCCCACGACATACCAAATGTATGGCCTAGTGCAAAACATCACATACATAAGACTTTCTACAGCTGAAGCATGAGAAATATTTCTCATGTCTTCCTCTTCTTGAGGAGTCTTGGGAGATTGTTGCTTAGAGAGGTTGACTTCATGTTTGAAAAGGAGATATCCCTTCTTGGTGTCTTGCAAACTGAAACGATCCATCACTTTATCAATATAAGATGCTTGAGATAATGCCAATTGTCCGCTCTTCCTATATCAAAAGATCTGAATACCTAAGACAAATACAGCTTCTCGAAAATCTTTCATATCAAATTATTTTTCAAGGCAAATCTTGACATAAGATAATTTTCCTACATCATTCTCAATGAGTAGAATATCATCTACGTATAAGATTAGCAAAACCACTTTCCCTTCATGTATTAGATTATACGCACAGAGTTCATCCACTAATTATTAAAAATCAAAGTTCTTGACAGTTTCATCGAATATACTATTTCACGATCGTGATGCTTGCTTAAGTCCATAAATGGAATTCAGCAGTTCGTAAATCTTACACTCTTGGCCTTTTTCCATGAACCCGTATGGTTGAGCCATATAAATGCGCACTTCAAAATTGCCATTCAGAAAAGCAGTCTTGACATCCATCTGCCAGATTTTATAATCGAGGGCAGCCGCAATGGACAGGCAAATTCGGATGGATTTAAGCATGGCTATAAGTAAGAAAGTATCCTTATAGTCTATACCTTCCTTTCGGGTATAGCACTTGGCTACTAGCCTAGCTTTGAATGTCTCCACATTCCCATCTGAACCTATCTTTTTCTTATAAATCCATTTACACCCTACGAGTTTTACCCCTTCAGGAGGATCAATAAGTTTTTAGACTTTGTTCGAGTACATCAATTGTATCTCAACGTTCATGGCTTCTTACCATAGATTTGCTTTAGGACCAACCATGGCCTGAGAGTAGGAGACAGGTTCATCCTGATCCTTATTTGAGATTGTTTTAAGGCATCTACATAAGGCATGTACCTGTTAGGCTGTCTCACAACCCTCCCACTATGTCGATGCTCTATAGGCTCTAGCCCCAGCTGTGGTTCTTTCATTATTGAATTAGAAACAGTTCCTTATTGATGAATCATTGTTCTTCCACTCAATAATTTGTCTAGCATAAGAGTTCTTCTCAACTTCACACTTCTTATATATTCTTCCTCAAGAAAACTTGCTTTCGTGCTAACAAATATTTTCTTGTCAGTTAGACTATAAAAGATGTATCCCATTGTTCCCTTGAGATATCTAACAAACATGCATAATTCTGATCGAGTTGCCAACCTGACTTTCTTCAGTTTCAGAACATGTGCTGGACACCCTCATATTCTAAGGTGGTTAACCGACGAATTTCATCCATTCCATCTTTCATATGGCGTGCTAGACACCGTCTTTGACAAAACTTGGTTCAGAATGTATGCTGTTGTTTCCAAGGCATATCCCCAGTATGAATATGGGATGGATGGTTAACTCATCATAGATCTAACCATATCCCTCAGAGTTTGATTCATTCTCTCTGACACACTATTATGTTCTGGAGTGCCAGGTGCTGTAAGCTGAGAAAGAATACCTTCTTCCTTAAGAAAGTCTTTGAAATCTCCTAGCAAGTACTCTACATCATGGTCAGATCATAGTGTTTTGATTTGTTACTCTAATTACTTCTCAACTATAGCCTTATGCTCTTTGAACTTTTCAAAGGTTTCAGATTTTTGGCGCATTAGATAAATATGTTCAAAATGTGAGTAGTCACCAGTGAAGGTTATGAGGTATTCAAAACCTCATCTTGCTTGGACATTCAATGGCCCATATACATCACTATGTACGAGTTTGAGGCATTGAGTGGATCTTTTACCCTTTGTTGAAAATGGTATCTTGATCATTTTACCTTTTATACAGGATCCACATGTGGGTAGTGATCCCACACTTAAAGTTTCCAGAGGACCATCTTTTGCAAGTCTTGTCCAGGCTAATATGCCCAAGATGTAAGTGCCACAAGTATGTTAGATCGGTTGAGTCAGACTTCAACATTGTACGATCCTTTTATGAATCAACATTCACTTCAGTGTAACATATCATTGGAACTATTAGTTTTACATAAGACAATTTATTTATCAATCGTGAAATAGTAATTAAGCAATCTTTTCTAAGAATACCAATATCTTTATCATTGAAATTCAAATTGAATCATTGCTCAATTAAACTAGCTACTGAAATAAGGTTCTTCCTAAAAAATGATATATAATAAATATCACGTAAAACCATAAAATTGTTATCAAATGACAATTTAATAATAGTTTCCATAGATACTACTGCTCCATTTCCCCAACAGAAGTTGAACTCACCCTCGTCAAGCCTTCTAATTTCCTTGAACCCTTGAAGGGAACAACATATATGGTAGTGGCTGCAAAGTCTACAATCCAAGAAAAAGTAGAGTCAGCTACAAAGCAGGCCTCAATAACAAGTATGATACCTTTAGATCTTAACTCCTTGAGATAGTCTAGGCAGTTGCATTTCCAATGACCAGCGACTCCACAATAATGATACTTGTCTTTCGACTAGTCCATTTTTGCAATGCCATTGCCTTTTGCAGCTTTTGAGTTCTACTTCTTAGCCTTATTGGGTCCTCTCTTGTGTTTCTTTTTGGCGCAGAGGAGGAAGGCTTAATTTCAGTAAAGTTTTCCTCTCCAGTCTTTCTCTTGCCCTTCAGAAATAGAGTCTCAGCAGCTTGTAGTTCTTTCATCAGTTCAGGAAGTCAGTACCTCAACTTAGTCATTGAATAATAAAGTTTGAAGTTCTCAAAAGTGTCAGACAGAGTCATAAGGATCATATCATTTTGTGTCTCATCATCTACCTCAAAACCCATGATCTCCATCTCATTTAGATAACTAATGATCAACGTCATATGTTCTCTTACAGGAGTTCCAGGTTTCATCTTGCAGTTCATGAAGTTTCACACAACTACCTGTTTGGCTTGACGACCCCGATCTCCAAACATTTCGGTGATATTCAATATCATATCAGTGATAGTTTCTATGTTCTGATGTTGTTGTTGCAACACATTGCTAACAAAAGCCAAGATGTAGCACCTGAGGATCTCATCAGAACGCAGCCAAGAAGCATAAGCATCATTTTCCTTTTGAGTCGATTCAGCAATTGGCTGAAAGAGACAATGGGTGGTGAGCACAAACTTGTACCTTTCTACCGTCAGCACGAGATCAAGATTACGTTTCCAATCTACGTAATTGTCACCATTAAGTTTATTCGCGTTTAAGATAGTTGAAAGTGAGGATAACGACATGATTACTGAAAAAAATAAATAAAGTGAAGTAAATAAATACTCAATCATTTATGAAAGTATGATGCATGATGCAAATACTTAAATATTTAAAAATCTAATAAAAAATATTTCTTCCCTGATGTTACAATCAACAATGACAGCTTGTCTCATCTAAGGACAACGTCCAAGCTAACTCCTATCAAATCGAGACTCCTCTCATTTGGTTAACGCTTCTCAAGATGCCACTACATCTAACTTAACCAATCACCAATGATTTTGGTCACCTTAGCCCCGTTAACTAGACCCTATGATTGATTCCAATATGTTTCGATCTAAGTATTTAACCAACACATCGACTTTAAAGGTTGATGTGAACTAACATTCCGTCTAGGGACGGTCCTGCCTCACCACTTCTTTTACAAGCTTTAACTTCTTAAGCAACTCAATGACTCAAAGCGACACGATTCTAAAGTTTCTCCCATTAAGGAGAGGACCGCTAGGGTGGCTCTAACCCATTTCTCGTGCCACGATGAAGTTTGCGTTGATGACCTTGGGAATGTTTCAACGTAAATGACCGTCCCACTTGGTTTTTGGAAAAATGGATTTTTTTGTTGTTTTTTCAAAAAACATAACTCTTTATTAATTTGGAAAAATAAGTTTCAAAAAAATTGTAAATGTTTATAAAAAATAAATCAAAATTGAAAATTTATAACTTTTACAAAAATTTGCATTGTATTTCAATTATAACTCATTATAAATTTAAGCTATAATGATGCATGTACATGCTACATGGCATGTTGATATTGGCATATATTAGTGTATGGTAGATTCAAATATGTTTGAATGTGTTATGTGATTGAATCTATATCTATTAGCCTAGGCGTTTTTACTTTCAATTTAGAATTGATGTACGCCGGATTTGAGGCATAGGATTTTATGTAATTTATTTTATTACAAAAGTTGTAATTTTTTATAAATTCAATGTAAAATCACCGCGCCTCGGAAAAGGCCATTCGCCGGAAGTTACCGCCATCAGAGAATGCCACCAGAAAAGTCACCAAAAAAGTCACCGGTAATAGTCATCAAAGTTGTCGGAATGCCCCCGGTCGCCGCCCATCACCGTGTTACACCATCTCCTGCTGTCCACTGCCATGCCCTAACAAATTCATCGATAAGTTCGTTTCAAATATCTATATGCATAATCAAGAACCTATGGCTCTTATACGAATTGTTGGATCAGTGGTTTTAAAAATTAAAGAAAAACAAGTTTGAACCACGAACTGTTTGTGGGCGGAATATAAAAAAATCTAAAATTTATTTAATCGAATTGAGTAATTAAAAATCAAAATAAAAAATGATCATGCATATCAAATATTTAAACGAATAGAAAAAGGTTGAAACGATTTTCACCTTTGCGATGTAGCAGAGTTTTCTGAATCGATGAAATCATTGTATTTGTTCTTCACGTCATTCAAACTTCAAGATCAAAATCTTCAAGCTTGATCTTCAAGAACCAAAATCTACGTATGATCTTCAAGAACCAATTTCTCAAAATTTTCTTTACACCAATAATCACTCGTTAATTTTAGAAATATATCTCGTGAGAATTTGTTTAGAACTGTGTGTGAGCTCTCAAAACGATTGAATAAAAAAAATAAATGTTTTTCTTCCTTCAATTAGAAATACGGAGGCAGCATGTGGGGGGGTGGAGAAAACTCTTTTTCTCTTTGTGTAATTACATACTGTATCGATCAATATCAATTACTGTGTTCTAGAGTTTTGTTAAATCTAATATAATTCATGTAGCAATCAAATTGCTATCACATATATATAGTTATTAATTTTAAGAATTTGTAAATATACTCCTATATTTCAAAATTTTGAAAGTAACCCTAAAATAACCACCATGGCCGAATTTTTTATAGATCCTCATAGAGTTTGTGTTGTATTGAAATTCATCAATCCAATTGATAAATCTAATTGATCTCTATCAATTAGTTAATTAATTATTTTATTTACTAATTATATAATAATTGAAAAATAATAAATTAATTAATTTCAATGCTATTAATCACACTTAACTAATTAAGTGACAACACTCATCACATAATCACATATGAGTGTAGGAAATACACCTTAGCACTAAAATACATTTGGCCCAACTGATATCATTTCTTCTATTCCTGTTCTCATGAGTTATTCTTGAGACCGAATGGATCACATGAGCAAACCTATAAGATTCAAATCCCCGATGAATCTATCTTTATAAATTTCTTACCTATTTAATCCTCACATCTTACGATTCCACTATAGGTTCGATGCCGAATCAACTCTCGATTCATGTGCGCTATATTTTCTGTTGGTGCAAATAAACTCTATTGTTTCAAAGTTCACAGAATATTTTAACATATTATCCATCGTGAATATCAGTAACAACAACGGGGATGTAAAATTACCATTTTACCCCTCTTATTATTCTTTCCTTAACTCTTTCATCGACTGTGAATAAGAAAAGCATAATAGTGAATTGTCTCGTAACCCCTTTATTTCCCATTGTGAATATCAGTAACAAGAGCGCGAATGTAAAATTACCATTTTACTCCTCTTATTATTATTTTCTTAACTACTTTATTGAATGTGAATAAGAAAGATATATAGTGAATTGTCTCGTACAATTCACAAGTCTTAATCAATGGCTCAATACATTGAATATCATGCCCAGTTTATTTATTCACACATATATCAATAAAGCATAATATGATATTGTTGCTTTCACAATCCAACCACGAATTTTTATATTTGTGAATCATGTAACTCCAACATAGTTGAAATACAATCCCAACAGCCGGGATATTGCCCGCCAATTAAAACTCACCCATTTGGCATATCAAAGATCACAAGCAACTAAGTTAAGCTACATATTCACTTCAAGATTAAGGTAATTATGAAAATACCCTTAAGGTGTAACAATTAGACTTAGAGTTAGGTAAATGATTTTTGCTCTTAACTAATGTATTATCGGTCTATTCAACATGTTCCATAACATGTTAAGGTTAACCATTTGAGTCTCTACTCCCATACCCCAAGACTGGCATCCATTAGTTCAACCTAACAGTCATAATCAGATTCGAATTTCCACTCGATCTTAAAACTGCGAATAACGTTCTGAACTATTTTAGAAGAGTTTCTCTAGAAGACCACTCTGTCTTTAATCTTCTTACGTTGATAATAGTTTCAGGACTTGAGTAAATTATAAACACACTTTAATTAAAAGGAAAACTTTTTTTATTCATTAAATTTAGTAATACAAAATGTCTGAGAAATAACTAAATACTCATAAATAGTTATTATATCCTACTTTATGAACATGATTCTAAGAAAGAGTACACATGTTGTTTTTGGTGATCTTAAGGATCAAGAAAGAAAAATAAAGAAATCCCCTATTGTTCATGGATATTCACTCAATGGATGTCATTTTGCCTTCTAGGTAAATTTTATTTAGTTTTATGTAGTATGGTATACAAACTAATACTTTGATTTATTTATGTGTTGAATACTTAATTACACTATTTTTTAAATAGGCATGAGTATTTGAGTCTATCCCCTTGGTGGGTAGATTGTACGGTAACCATATTTTGACCAAGGTACCAAAGGTTCTCAAGTGGTGTCCAACAACAATGGTATCGGTTGAGAATCTGCAATAAGAAATTTTTTCGAAAGAATATATGTTGTGAATTATGTTGACAACTTAATTTATATTTGTAATACCTCGAACCCATTTAGGGGTAGTTAAGAAAAATCATTATTATTATTTTTAAGATAAGAGTTAATTTTTTTTAATTTGAATTTAACCACATCTATTTATTTTTGCATCTTTATCTCATTATCTCCTTTTTTTTATCAATACCAGAGCCAGATACCCATAAGAGGTTTAAACCTAGCAAATACAAGAATATTCTTAGAATCATATAAGCTAGAGAATTATAACAATCAATACTACCTTGACTTAAACTGTTTTTAGCAACAGTATCAGTAGCAGTATTAAATTCTCTATCCACCCAAGCTAAAAAAAATCTAAAATTTGAACAAGAACAAACTTATGGACATCACAAACAAGATCAACCAGTCTCCAATCATGACCGATATTAGTTCTAATCCAATTAACAACTTGTATAAAATAAAAAAGAAATAGCCCACTGGACCAGCCTGAAATGCAATCCCCGCGAACACCCTCCCTAATAGCCATCAACTCTCATTGACCCGCAGTAAAAGCCTCAACCCAAAGACCTGAATAGTGCAGCAACTCCCCTTCCTTATTTCAAACTACAAACCCTAAGCCGCATAGAAGAGAATGTTGAGAGAAGGAAGCATCAACCGAAACCCAGAAATCACCTTACCCATTCAAGAACCATGAAGAGATCAGCACAAAAAATAGAGGGTCTGTCCGAATCTACCAATCAAGACTCAGAATGAGTCCGCGACATAGAAACATCTTGCGACTCAGAACCAAAAGAAGAAGGAGGAGCGCAGCTCAAATTCAAAGAAATCAAGGTACTTTTCTTCAAATCCTTTAACTCTTTGAAATTTCTGAATGTAGATTTGCATGCTCGAACATGATCACATGAATTTATGAAAAAAAAATTATTCCTCATTTTCCAAATTTCCCAGCAAAGAAATAGGAATAAGTGAACATCTTCAATCATAGAGTTTGATAAATTTCCGATATGTGAGACAATCTTTTGGAGTGAGGAAGAGAAAGAGGAGACTGAATCCACCGAATAGACAAAATTAAAACTAGAACTGAACCAACAGCAACGAGTCCAATTACAACCAAACAAAGCATGGTAAGCATCTTCCTCTTTAAGAAACAGGGAGGCAAGGGACGAGAAATAGAGAATCAACAAGAAGAAATTAATGGATAATAGAAGGAAGTGAAAACCCGAAGAACAAAGGAAGGAAGTGAAGGACGAAGACGTAGGACAAGGAAAAAGTGAAGAACGAGGGCAAAGGACGAGAGGGAAGGGAGGAACTTGAAACTTTCTTAGAGAACCATGAAACTTTCTTAGAGAACCAAGAAAGTTCAAGAGAGCGAAGGACCAACTAATTATTAGTTTTCATTATCTCCTTTTTGCTTCAACCTAAATGCCCAATATATATTTACCTTTTATTTTATGTATTTATGTAAATGGAAAAAAAAAAGTAAACGCCCTCTCAAAATAATAAATCCATGCCCCTCTCATCAGTTATTCTTTTCTCTTAACCAACGGTTCCTTATTAAAACAGCTTTCAACTAGAAGCCCTCTCTCCCTAAATTGTCTCACACAGCCAAGCGAAACCATTTCTTTCTGTTTCGTTCTTAGTCGTCCTTAGCATCACATTGTCGTCGTTCTAAGTCCAGTAAGTCTTCTTCCCTCTTCTTTCTCCTTTTCCTCTATCTGATTTAATTCATTCCCTCCCTAAATTTCTTCTACAATTTCAGGCTTTCAGCAAAGGTTTTCTTCTCCTAGGCTTTTATCTATGCTTCATCGATGCCTCTGTAACTCTTCATCTATTAAGCTTCTTCTCTCTTTTTCTCTATTTCTCTCGAGCTTTGTACTGGAAGCAGAAGCTTGGTCCTCATCTCCCTCACTATGCCTCTTTATGTTATTTTAACCAACTGTATATATGGGTTATTTAAACCATTTTGTTAAATCTATTTTTATAAGTTTTAGTTAAAAAGTTTAAATTGTTCGATCCTTAGTTAATACTTGTTACGAGGGTCCATCTCACATGTCGTGAGTTTTTTAACGGCATGAATACCGAGATTAATTCCTTACAATTGGATCTGACCAAGACAATCCCAGCCGCTGGTTTAAAATTCCCCATTTTCTTTACAACCGGTTCAACTGGTCACCATTGGCTCTATCTTCTTTGAACAAAACAAATCCTTCTCGATCTTCTTCAAAAATTTCTCTCTCTTCTCTCTAAAAAACAAGAGCTCCATCTCTATTCTACATTATTCCTCTCATCATGTCTTCAATCGAGCTCTCTTAACCACAGCCGCAAGGCTGACTCCACCACCACTGTAAGTTCTCATACACAACATCTTCCCTCAGTGACTTCGATCGAGCTCTATTCTCCATGCTTTTCTCATGATTTAAGGATTTGGTTTGATAAGTTTGACAATCCTTCAAGTTTAACAATACCCAGGTATGATCAAGCTCTCTACCCTAGATCGTGTTTCTTCATCTTATTGGAGAAGTTTCTGGATTTGAATGTTTCTAATTTAGGGAATTTGATTGCGACTTGCATGTTTCTGATTTAGGGATTTTGTTGCAATTTGCATGTTTCTGATTTAGGGTTTTCGTTACGATTTGTATTTTCCTCTTACCTTTATAGCTCTTATTATGACTCTGAGATTAACAATATACTTATTTTTTTACTGATTATAGACATATATTTGTAAATGGATATTCTTAAAATTAGTACTAATTTTATAACATTGAATCGACTTTTTTCACCTTCCTTTTCCTAATAAACTGAAAAAAATCAGTGATGGTGGATATATTTATCTGGGATGTGTACGTCAAGTTTGAAGTTTCTTGTCAGTTGTCACCATTCAGCCTCAACTATAATATTTTCTCTAATAATTACAAAAAGAAAGATGTCAACATAGTATCTTTCTTTAGGTTTTGATGCTAAACGTTTGAATAAGTATGAAATGTTCTAATTGTGCACATTACATACTTAGACACTGGTATATGTCAAATAAAACTAACTGGTCCCTTTTGATGTCATTGTTCACTATAAGTATACTAAAACATTCTCTTTTCATATGTTTTCTTTTACTATTCAATACCATGCGTAGTGTTCTAACTTCTACGTCAATGGCATCTCACTTTCATTAACAAAGAGCTATTTTATATTGGTGTGTTGATATGCTTATTGATTGAAATCTGGTACAAATTTAACCTTACTATGTTGTTCCTAAATAATGACTTTTCTCTTTCTATCTTTTGAGGAAAACTTTTGATTTTTTATTATGTGGAGTGTGGTATATACTACCTTTTGAAACTTTGGAGGTTTTATATATACTAATTGATTTGAGTTTTTCTTTGTAATAACTTGTCAATTTTTAACTATACAGACTTTGTGTTCATTCCATATTTAAAAGCAAAGCGGTGTTTCATACATACCCTATTAGTCCAATTTACCTATTATATGAGTTTTCTCCTACCATACTGGAAGTGCTATACTAATCTTTTAGTTCGTCCGTGTTCTACTTATTTTCTACTTTATAGATTGTGCCCGCAACATGTGTTTTGGTTCTTCATGGATAGATTGGCAACTTCTATTTGCATATACAAAGTAAGTCATCTCTGTGTGTACGTTTGCGCATGCTCACCTGCCTGTGCAGATCTATCCTGAAGCATTTGTTGCTTTTTTTTTCTTTTTATCTAATTGAGGTGGGAGCAAGCATATATTGACTTTGTTACATGTCAATTGATTTGCATAACATGTTAATTGGGTTTATAGATTATATGGTATGTTTACCAGCACATGGAGTAAAATTGGAGCATGGTTTGGTGCTTGGCTTTTGCTCTTGATTGGGAAAGACCATGGCAGGTCATCTTTTATTTTCAACGCTCTCATTTATGTTTTTGTGTATGTTGGGAGAAGGCATATTCTTCACTTAGTTGAATCCTTCTAGAAATTAGCTCGATTGTCATAGATACGTGTAGGTTTAAAAAATGTAGGCAATCAAACTTCTTTGTTTCTCGCTCCTTTTCTTCATATTGGATCTGAAAATGAAAGAGTTGTGTAAATAAAAATTACAGGTGTTCATGGCCAAGGGTAAAGATCCCCGAGTAACGGTTATTTTGGAATGTACTAGTTGTCTTCAAAATGTTGTTAATAGAGAATCAATCAGGTTTTCAGATATATTACTCAAAAGAGTCAACACAATACACCTAGTATACTAGAATTGAGAAAATATGGCCCCATTGTTACAAACATACAATTCATGGGAGATAAAGAAATTGATTCAAACTGATCAACTTTGTGTATGTGTCACCTTTCCAAGTAAGATGACTAATGATATATATTAGACATTTTATTACAAACAAACAAAATCTGATTTCTTAATTCTAAATCAGTTATGATCTCATTGAAATAGGGTTTTCAAGGTAAATAGATTGACCCTAAAATGTTAGCGAATTGTTACCATTGTTATAAAACGAGCTCGTATTTTATCTTTGTTCCATTTTCTTAATACGAGAAACAATTTGAAAGAAGCAAGTTGATGGCTAGAACTATTGGCATTCGGACCAGAAATAAATAGGCTTACTCTTCAATTGAACTCGAATGAGTTTTTAGTCTATTTTCTAAGAAAAAGATATAATGTGAAGTTTGATGGCCTACTTTTTTCTCGAGCATGATTTCATGAAAGAAACATTTTGGTTTCTTTTGCGCCGAGGTCACCCAACTGTAATTTTTTTTATTCTCATGTCTCATGTTTACCTCAGTTTTTATGTGCTTACCGAACTGGGTAATTTGGTTATACTCTCTTGGTTTTTTTTATTCATATAGTTTCTTACTAAAGCATGGTTGTGTTAACATGTAGGAATGACCTATTTGTGTTAGTTATGGAGCCATTACTAGGTACTTATTTGCTATAGCAGCACCATATGTGTTTTAACTAGTGCATGGAAGACTATGGCATGTTAAAAGAGATTGATAGTCGAATAGTCAGTTGTTATTCGCTCTTATGTCTTTGATTCTTAAAAGTTAGTTGGATTTTCATTTCACATTCGAATTTCCCCACAGGCTAACCACACACTCGTTTTGCCCAGTTTCAAGAGAGTCCAACGAGATGGAGAGGATCCAAGATATATGATAAGAACGTACAAGAGACATATTACAATAAAAACATCTTTTCAAGCCATGATGTTTTATTTATTGATGATACATATAAATTTGTTTAAATGATGGATTCCTACTACAAATAAGTGATATTTTTGTCATAGTTGGATATGAGAGACACATTGCAACTTGAAATGAAATGATGTGTTTTAGGAGTGTTTAGAAGGGGCTTGTAATTATGTACAGGATTTTGGAAGAGGTTATGTGCATTGCCAGCATTTTGGGCATATTGAGGGCCTTGAAGATTGGCTTGTTATGAGTTAAGTTGGTTGCTCATATGTAAGATGGGTATTTATTTAGAACTCTTATCTTTCAACGGCACTTAGAACCTACCTGATATTTTTTCCCTTTTTTCCTCCTCCTGAATTTTGTATATTTAATAGCTTATACTATATGCTTATTTTGTCAGGTGGATGGAATTAGTGCTAATTATTCTGATTCAGTGATAGCTCTGGTAAGGTTCCGTATTGATAATGGTTCGTGGTCGTGACTTTTGGGGGTTTATCTTTAGAACCTACCTGATAACTTTATAGTGATATTGCTTCTTCATGATTTTTCTTCCTGGTAATATTATTTTCCATATGATTGCAAGCTCTCTTATTAAGATTGTTGACTCTATGATTCAAATAGCTTCTTGACGTATGGATGTCCTATATAAAATGAGGGTTGCCAATTTTTAAAGTTCTTTTCTTGAATTTGTTTGGGGAGTTCTTGTGAATTTGTGATATCAATTGTTATGTGTCTGCTTAGAACATTATTGAAATGCCAGTTTGTAATGAAGAGGCCAAACTGAATGTCCAACCTTTAAAAACATAGAGTACATATTAGATATGAGAGACACATTGTAACTTGGAATGAAACGATGCAGCTGAACCAATTTAAAAAAAACAATCTTCATCATTGATGGATCAAAGTTTGTTCAGAAGCTTAGTGGCATTTTGGTATGCATTTTCTTTAGCATCTTGATTAGCATAAGAGGTAGCAACATTTTCTTAAGCATCTTGATTGCAATAGTGTCTTCTTTCTTGAATCAACTGTTTGAAATGGCTAGTTCATCATAGCCTTTAGAGGAAGAGGTAAACAGACATTATACAAATGCGTTAATTTTTATCATGACTTAAATTTGCTTTAACCTTTCAACTTTTACCGTAAATTACATTATTTTTTTGTATAACTTATGGGGTTTTCTTTATTCGCTTGAATCACTGATATAATGTAGAGAAAGTTTTCTAGGTTGATTTTCTTTGCTCTTCAAATTCTTAAATTTGGACAATCAATTTTCTGTTTATTACTTAATGCAAATCTTTTCACTACTTTAGAATATTGATTTTATTATATGAATGTTGTGCTAGAAACGTGAATCAAAGAACGAGAGAGATTTGTGATATTGAAGAAACGTCTAGATTAATATCGTTCAGCAAAGGAAGAAATTCTTGATCCATTCTTCAATGATTTAATAGTTAAAGAATGTTGCATTATAACGCAATGTTTTGAGAAACTGATGCAATGATAGTCACTTTTCCTTTGAAATGGTTCCAAATTTTGTGGAATTATAGATCCCTAAAACCATCAATTTTTTTTTTAAATTATAGTGAATTGAATAAATGCAAGAACCTCTATGAAGAGTAGAGTCCAGATTGATATGAGAGACACATTGCATATGTAGCAATACCAATGAATAATATACTTTCAAGGCCTTATATGAATTGATGAAATGGAATGACCTTTACAAAAAGTATATATTGAGTGACGGAATAAAAATGACTAAGTAAATTTTAAATGATCAAGTGTGCGAAAATGATAAATGTAAAACATAATTATATAAGGCTAAATGTGTGTAAGTAAAAATGGTTAAGTGTGTGCAAACAAAAATTTCAATGATAGGTGTGAAAATGAACAAGTACATGAAAATGGCTAAGTGTGTGCAAATATGAATAACTAAATGCGAAAATCCATAAGTGTATGAAAATGAAGAAGTGTGTGCAAATAAGAATGATTAAATGTGTGAAAATTGCTATGTGTGTGAAAATGAGGAAGTGCATGAAAATTACTAAATTTGTGAATGTAACTAAGTGTATGAAAATAAATAAGTTTGTGAAAATTACTAAGTGTGTAAAATAATTAAGTGTGCAAATTACTAAGTGTGAAAATTGTCTAAGTGTAAGAAAATATGCCTAAAGTGTTTGTGAAAATAAGTAAGTTTGTGAAAATGTCTAAGTGTTTGAAAATGACTAAGTGTGTAAAATTATTTAAGTGTATGAAATTGGTTAAGTATATGAAAATGGTTAAACTCGTTAAGTGTATAAAAATTACTAAATATGTATAATGGTTAAGTGTTTAAAAATGACTAAGTGACAAAAGGTACATAAAGTGGCAAAGGGTTAAAAATTTACTAAGTGAATGAAAATTGCCAAGTACGTGAAAAATATTGTACTTGATACTTGTCATAAAAACACAACAACATAATCAATAATACATTCTTAAGCATTTATGAATAAGTGTTTAATTGTTTTAACAATTCATGCACTTAGCCTAAGTGTGAAAATATGATTAAGTGCATGAGAATAACTAAGTGTATCATAACCGTCAGAATAGACATTAAAATCACCGATATTGAGGCCCTAAACATCACACTAGGGCCAAACACAATGGAGACCTAAACGCTATCACTACATAGCGAGTCACCATTTAAGACTGGGACACGGGCCAAACACCTGTTACTATGGCGTTCCAGGCTCAAATGTGTCCAGCGGGCCCCAAACGCTAGTCATGACAAGCGAATCACTTACCATGATTGGCGTTTGGAGTCTGCTGGTCGCGTTTAGGCTCCAAACGCAGACACTCAAGCGTTTGGAGCCTGCTGGTCGTGTTTAGGCTCCAAACGCAGACACTCAAGCGTTTGGAGCCTGCTGGTTGCGTTTAGGCTCCAAACGCAGACACTCGGGCGTTTGGTCCTAATATTCCCTATTATGCTTAAAAAACCTGGATGGATAAATAAAAATAAAATATATTTATATGCTTATAAATTAAAACGTAAATAGGTACTTTTTCAAATTTTATGAGGTTATAATTTATATAATAAAAGGTTAAAATTTTAAATTTCAATATTAAATTTCAAACTTTTAGCGGATATGTTCGATTTAAAGATAGAATCCGACCTTGAAGATTATACATGTTTGTCAAATTGATAAATAGGATTTACCGACCATCATATCATCACGACCTATAATTATATATGGTGAAAACCCGTCTCGCTCGATACTTATCACAAAAGCACAACAACATTATCAATGACAATTTTTAACGAGTTTATGAATAAGTGTTCAATTGTATCAGAAATCCTTACTTAATCCAATCTAATTTCATTCGATAAGTGAATATGGCGAATGTTTGCATTTATATAATGAGTTTTTTCTATTTTTATCGATGATTAGTCTGGTATACGGTAATTAATTAAAAACATTATAAATTTTAGATATTTAGTGAAGAAGGTGATAAGGGCCACAATATGGAGATTAGAGCAAAATAAATGGCATTTAGGGGACACATTAGCGATCGCCAGTAATGAAATGGCGCTTAGGGTGTTGATTGATGATTGGAGCCATTAAACTGACGTTTGGCAACAAAGGATGGTGATTTTCACTTTCAGGATGACGTTTTGAGACTAAAGAATGGCGTTTGGAAGTTGAAGAGTGGCGATTGGGTTTTTTGTGTTCACCCAATTCATAGTGGGGTACAAAGGGAACTTTGAGGGGTTCATCTAAATATTTCACGTACAAAATTAATAACTCTTAGAGGGGTTCACCAAAATTGACTATGTATTTTGGTGTTCATCAATTTCGCAGTAAGGTACAAAGAGAATCTTGAGGGGTTCACCAATATATTTCACGTACAAAATTAATAAATTTTAGATGGATTCACCAAAATTGATTTTATATTTTGGTGTTCACCAAATACGTACTGGGGTTCACCAATTACGTACTGGGGTTCACCAATTACGTAGTAGGATACCAAATACGTAGTGGAGTTCACCAATATGTATTGGGGTTCACCAATTACGTAGTGGGGTTCACCAAATATGTATTGGAGTTCACCAATTACGTAGTGAGACTCACCAAATACGTACAAATTAATTATTCTTGGAGGGTTCACAAAAAACATAGTGGGTTCACCAATTACGTAGGGAGGTTCACCAAATACGTACAAATTAATAATTCTTGGAGGAGTTCACCAAATATATAGTAGGGTTCACCAATTACGTACTGGGGTTCACCAATTATGTAGTGTGGTTCACAAAATATGTACAAATCAATAATTCTTGGAGGGGTTCACCAAATACGTAGTGGGGTTCACCAATTACGTAATGGGGTTCATCAATTACGTAGTGTGGTTCACCAAATATGTACAAATTAATAATTGTTGGAGCAGTTCACCAAATACGTACTGGAGTTCACCAATTACGTAGTGTGGTTCATCAAATATGTACAAAATAATAATTCTTGGAGGGGTTCATCAAATATGTACAAAATAATAATTCTTGAAGGGGTTCACAAAATACGCACTTGGGTTCATCAATTACATACTGAGGTTCATCAATTTCGTAGTGGGGTTCACCAAATATGTACTGAGATTCACCAATTGCATACTAAGATTCACCAATTACGTAGTGGGGTTCACCAAATATGTACAAAATAATAATTCTTAGAGGGGTTCACCAAATAAATATTAGGGTTCACTAAATACATATTGGGGTTCATCAATTACGTAGTGGGGTTCACCAAATATGTAAAACCTAATCGTCATACCTAATAAGCGAATCGCCTATTTTTATCCCCTAAACGTCACCCTGAAGGTGCTAATCGCATCGTCAAAGCCAAGCCCTAGTTTTATGCCTCCAATCGCCTGTTTCATTCCTAAACGTCATGTATAAATAGACGATCGCCAGCCTCCCTCCCGATCGCCAGCTGTTTGGGCCTAATCGCCATTTATATGGCTCTAATTGCCATTCTTCACAATCAACTATAAAATTGATATTTTTTGTAATTATTTACCGTACACCGTAAAAAATCATTGATAAAATAAAAAAAAAACTCATTATTTCAACGCAAACATTCATGATACTCACTTATTATGTGACATTAGATTTGATTAATTAAGGATTCCTGAAATAATTGAACACTTAATCATAAACTCTATAAAAGTTGTTATTGGCAATGTTGTTATGCTTTTGTGAAAGTATCGAGTAAGGTGGGTTTTCACCAAATATAATTATAAATCATGATATTATGATAGTCGGTAATCATATTCATTAATTTGACGAACACGTGTAACTCCTATGGTCGGCGGTACTTGGCGATTTTTTCATTTTTTTGGCGTTTTTTTTGTTTTTCGGCGATTTTGCACCAATACAATAGTTTTTTAGACCTTTTTATCGCGGTCTTTCAACATATTTGATTTTTTTTAAATTGATCAAGGTATATTAGATGAATTGTAAACAAAGTTATCAAGATTCTTGATTTTTTAATGCGAACATTAAGCACATTCACTTATAATTTAATTAGATTTAAATTTAGTAATGAATTGTTAAAACAATTGAACACTTATTAAAAATGCTTAAGAATGTATTCTTGACTATGTTGTTGTGATTTTACAACATTTCCCCGTTCATGAAAATGTTCCTAAATCTCAATTCATGTATATAATAAAAAATGTTCCTAAATCTCAATTCATGTATATAATCGAAATCAATAAGTATGTAGTACAATTATATATGGATCTAAATTCTAGATCTCTTTCTCTCTTTCATACAATTATGTCTTACATTTATCACTTTATACACTATTATGTCTTACATTTATTGATTCATAATTTTTTACTATTTAACGAACATGTATAACCTCCAAGGTTGGAGGTGAACACATTTAGATTTATAGTGAACCCCACTACATTTTAAAAGAACACCTCGAAGAAAATTAATTTTAAAATTTTGGTCAACACCTCAAGCATTTATTGTACGTGAAATGTTTTGGTGAATCCTTCATGATTTCCTTTGTAACCTACTATGAGTTTGATGAACACCAAAATACAAAGTCAATTTTGGTGAACCCCTCCAAGATTTGTTAATTTTGTACGTGAAATATTTTGATGAACCCCTCAAGATTCCCTTTGTACCCCACGACAAAATTAGTGAACACCAAAATACAAAGTCAATTTTTTGATGAATCATTCCATGAATTATTAATTTTGCACACGAAATATTTTGATGAATCCCTCAAGATTCCCTTTGTATCTCACTATGAAATTGGTGAACACTAAAATACAAAGTCTATTTTGGTGAACCCTCCAAGAATGATTAATTTTGTACGTGAAATATTTTGATGAACCCTCAAGATTCTCTCTGCATCCCACAACGAATTTGGGGAACACCAAAATACAAAGTCAATTTTGGTGAACTCCTCTAATAATAATTAATTTTTGCACGTGAAATATTTTTGAACCCCTCAAGATTCCCTAATCGCCATCTTCACAAAATATCCAAAATTTATAATCATCGATAAAAATAGAAATAACTCATTATATAAATGCAAGCATTCACCATATTCACTTATCAAGTGAAATTAGATTAGATTAAGTAAGGATTCCCGATACAATTGAATACTTATTCATAAACTCGTTAAATATTGTCATTGATAATGTTGTTGTGCTTTTGTGACAAGTATCGAGCAAGATGGGTTTTCTCAATATATAATTATAAGTCATAATGTTATGATGGTTGGTAAATCCTATTTAGCATTTTCACGAACACGTATAATCCTCAAGGTCGGATTCTATCTTTAAATCGAACATATCCGCTAAAAGTTTGAAATTGAATATTGAAATTTTAACTTTTTATTTTATAAATTATAACAACATAAAATTTGAAAAACAACCTATTAACGTTTTAATTTATAAACATATAAACATATTTTATTTTTATTTATCCATCCAGGTTTTTTAAGCATAATAAGAAGTATTGAGACCAAACACATGTGTGTCTAGTGTTTGGGGACCAAAGGCAACTAGCAGGCCCCAAACGCCAGTCATGGTAGGCAATTCGCTAGCCATGACAAACATTTGGGACCCGCTGGACATGTTTAAGCCCTCAACGCCATAGTAACAGGCATTTGGCCCGTGTCCCAGTGACACGGGCCAAACATATATATGCCTGGCGTTTGGGGTCTAAACGCGACCAGCAGTCCCCAACCGCCAGTCTTGAATTGCGACTCGCCATGTAGTGATGGCGTTTAGACCCTAAAGGCCAGTAATTTTTTAACTCTTCGCCAATTTTATGTACATTTTTGTCATTTAGTCATTTTTAAACACTTAACCATTATACATATTTAGTAATTTTTAGACACTTAACCAATTTAACAACTTTCATATACTTAACCAATTTCACACACTTAGCCAGTTTCAAACACTTAGCTATTTTCATAAGCTTACTTATTTTCATAAACACTTGAGCATATTTTCTTACACTTGGGCATATTTTCTTACACTTAGGCAATTTTTCACACTTAGTAATTTTCATACACTTAATTATTTTACACACTTGTCACTTTTCACACTTGCACACATTTAGTCATTTTCATTTTCATATACACTTAGTTATTTTTACAATTAGTCATTTTCAAAACTTAGTCATTTTCACAAATTTACTTATTTTCACACATTTAACTATTTTTACACACTTAGTCATTTTTAGTCACGTAGCCATTTTCAAAAACTTATCAATTTGTGCACTTATTTACTTTCAAACACTTTGTTATTTTCATACATTTAATCATTTTGCCACACTTCTTTATTTTCAAACACGTAGCCATTGTCACACATTTAATCGTTCATATTTGCACACAGTTAGCATATTTGTTTACACACATTTAGCTAAATTACACATACTTAGCCTTATATAATTACACATAGCTATATTTTCATGCATTTAGGCATGTTTAGACACTTAGCTATATTCACACACTTAGCTATCTTACAAATCTTCTCTTCTTTTCTCTTTAATTTTTTGACCATCATTTTTTGTGACACATGTTTGAACTAGTTACCAACCATGATCATTTCTAGAAATTAAGGAAGAAAGGAAAAATATTAATTAGTGAACTAAGTGGTCTAAAAAAGGTATATTTATATCTCAAACAAAAATTATTTTATTTTGAAAGTTTTATGAATTTTTTTAGTGACACTTGTTTAAACTAGTTTTCATCCATGATCATTCATAGCAATGAAGGAAGAAAGGAAAAATGGTAATTAAGTGAACTAAGTAGTCCAATAAAAAATGGTATATTTATATCCCAAACAAAAATTATTTTATTTTGAAAGTTTTATGGATTTTCTTTAGTGCACCTGTTTAAACTAGTTACCATCCATGATCATTCCTAGCAATGAAGGAAGAAAGGAAAAATGATAATTAGTGAACTAAGTAGCCCAAAAATAAAAAATGGTATATTTATATCCTAAAAAAATTATTTATTTATTTTTAGTGACACTTGTTTAAATTAATTATCATTTATGATCATTCTTTTGCTATTTGATTAGCATTGGGTGAAGAAATAAAAATGGTAATTAATAGATCATGTAGTAAAAAAAGCATGAAATGCTAATCATGTATGAAATTAAGCATTTTTTTCATAGATTAATTTATTTTACACATAAAAATATATTTTCAATTTATTTACTAAACAATTATATATATATATATATGTAAAAAACTAAAAATTAAAAAAAAAAAAAGATAGAGGGTGACATCACCCTCTGTAAAAAAAATTTTACTTTAATGTTTTTTTTGTTTTTTTTTGTTTATATTTTTTTGTTTGTTTATTTTTCTATTTTTTAATAGATATTATTTGTTTGTTGTAATTTATTTTCATATTTATTTTTGATTATTTCATGTCTTGTTTCATTATTTATACCATGCATATCCTTTTTTTTAATTTATCATACATATTTTTCATCTCTAACATTCATTTCCATTATTTTTTTATTTATAGTTGTTATCTCTTCTTATTTATTTATGTATTATTTTCATATGTCACGGTTGTATGTGATTATTATTTTATTCTTTTATCATCAAAGTTGACGCTCGTAAATTAAAACCATAATAATTTAATTTAAATTTTGTAAATTTTTTATTTAGTTTTCACTACAAAAAATCCGACGACGGACTTTGAGATTTTTGGGATACCAAACTTCTTGAATTACTGAGGTGGGGAGTCATTCTTGGGATACCGAGAATAACTCTAATAATGCTTTAATTTAAAAGGATATAAGAATACAAAAAATAATTTTTCAATGGTCTTTGAACCACCCATTAAAAGTAATTTATTTTGTTCATTTTTATGATACAAAATGCACCAAATGAGACATTCAAAAATGAATCCTTTTAACCTCTGCCTTAAAATAAAAAATTGGATAGCATTTGATTAAATTTTATAACCATTTTATAATGGGTGTTGTAGGGTGCTAATACCTTCCCCACACACAAACAACTCCCGAACCAACTTTGAGTTTTCGTAGACCAAAATTTTCATCTTAAAATTGGGTGACCAATCACACCCTAAAATGATTTGTCGCGACTCCAAATTTCTTTTTCCTTAAAAAAATGATTTTTTTAATCGCAGCTCCGCGTAGCACGCTCGTTTCGACAGCTTGGCAACTACACTGGGGACAAACAATTGGTCTAACCGTCTTTAGATCAATAGAGAGTTAAGTCAAAATTTCATCGTATGCTATCCTTTTGTATTGGTTCTTGGTTTGTTTATATGATTCATTATTTTTTTTCTAATTCGTGATTGTAGTTGTACATAAGTTTTTTTTTACGAAGTATATTTCTTTACATCATTTCTACTTTCACACATATACACTAGCCCTATACCTGGGATTTCTCTTTAGGATTAACGAGAATGAGTATTGGAATGCCTTCGTGGAACTACGGTTCTCACTCATATCGACCATTTCGGGATACCGTTTGGGACCCCCTGTTACTCTATTCAGATAATAGTGTGGACAACCTGGGAGCCTTTAAGAGATTTTTAGAGCCCAACCACACATGTATTATACTTTTAGAGCCCACCTCATGACCAACGTTAGATTTCTGCTGAAATATGATATCATGATTAATTTTGTGCATGTATATATGTCTTGTGTCACTTAAACATGTCTTTTCTTCATTGTTTCACTTCTAACTTCATCTTTGTGTTTTGCATACATGCATCATGCTGCGTAATAGGGATTGTAAAGAAGTATTCAATTCATTCATATTTTAGAGACCATGACTCCCACTTCGAGTATGATGGAAGATCAAGTTACAATAGCCGAATGGTCAGAAGAGTCGTAGAAACATAAAGGAGATTGTCTGAAAAAGGAAGACGTTCTTCTTCTACCATCAATCACTAAGATGGAGTTCTCACGCATTGACTTGGAGAGGTTGAAGAAGATATGGGAGGATTTTTCACCAGAGCAGAAAAGTTTATTTGTCGGAATATATGGTCACATAGCTTATATGTTGTATATTGTAGTCAACATTCCTATCCTTGAAGCTTTAATGCATTTCTGGGACCCTCATTATAGATGTTTCACCTTCATAATAATCGATCTTACTCCCACAATTGAAGGATATCAAGCACTACTGAATGTCCAGTTGCAAAATGCAGACAAAGTTTATAACTATGACAAAAAGCTCACATTGAAGAGACCTTTGTCTAAGCTCTTAGGTATTGTCCATGTGTCTGAGATTGAGAAAATGTTGAAAATTAAAGGGGGAAATGAGTGTGTGCCGTTGGATTACCTCTTAGATCTCACCTAAAATTTCTTAAATGAGGATAAGGGCATGACTCTTTATGCTCTGTGTATTTATGGCACCGTGTTATTTCCAAAGATCCAAGGTTATATGGATGATAAAATAATAAAAATGTTCCTTCAAGTCAAACATGGTGTTGACCCTATTATCTCAATTCTCGTTGAGACTATCCGTTCTTTGAATCACATCTGACTGTCTGGAACAGGAAAGTTCATCGGCTCTTCAACTTTTTTGTGTATTTGGATTCTCAGCCATCTAAGATGTCCGCTAAATTTCAAATGTCCTCAAGTTAAGTCCTCAAGTTCATGGATGAAGACGAGGATCCCTATTACAGAATATGGAATGGCTAAATGGAATCCGCAGTTTCCCACAAAAGGGGCTTGGCTCTCATACCTATCCAAGTTAAAAGATAATGATGTTATTTGGAAAGCCCATTGGATGCCGTTAACACCAATGATCTACAGATGTGGTGCTTTTCAATGGGTTCCACTCCCGGGACTATGGGGTTGTACTAGTTATGCTCCGCTAATGGCACTCCGTCAATTATACATGAGACAGTTTCTCCCCACCACGCATGCATTGAAGGATATTGAAGTTAGTTACGATTCTCAAGAAATTGAACAAAAACTGCAGCAGCTGATTGGAGCTTGGAAAATAACAAGAAGGATGCGAAATGAGAAGAATCACATTAACTGCACAAAGGAGTATGAAGCATGGCTTGAGAGTAGAAACAAAGTAATTATTGCCTTATCAGTTGAGGATGTACCATCAGCCAAATCACTGGATGTTCATCAAAAGATTGCTAAAAATGAGGAGCTAGATGAGTTATATGGGGAGCGGCAAAAATTTCTAGCCCCCTTGGAAGAAAACAGACGACTAGCAGTCGAGGCAAATTTGTTTGAGAAACACAGAATCAAAGCTGAAGAATGACTCAAAGAGTTGAGAAATAAGGTTGAGGATATGACATATCTGAAGCGAAAAAACTCAGAGTTGGGAACTGACACTCGCCAATTGAGCAACAAAATTAGAAAGATGGCGGAAGACAATGAGAACTTGCGAGGGGTAATCTACGAAAAAGAGGATCAAATCATGAAGTTAGAGAGGAAATATAAACTGGTACGAGAAATTCTAGAAGAGGTGAAGGGAACTATTGATAAGAAAAATGCGTACATCGTTAAGTTAAAAGAGCAATATGACGCATTACGATAAATCGTTGATAATTTACAAGTTGATTTAGAGAATCAGAAAGTTAAGAAGACTGAGTCAACAAATGATTCTGAAGAATTATTGAAAGTCATCGCAAGCCTTGAGCACCAAGTTAGAGCTTATCAGAACGTGGCAGAGAAGTTGGCAAGAAACAATGATGCTAATGTCAATATACTGAGATATGATTATCAGTTGCTACAACAAGAGTACAACTCGATTCGACAACGATTTGGGCAGGCTATGGAATGGCTTAAAGGCATGGCTGTGAAAGAAATGTCTTGCCCATCCATCCTAATTGGGAGAACTTGTCTATGTTTTTGGAAGAAGTCAACCGAGATTTAGGTCATTTGAGTCGTTTTGTATGAACTCATATTATTAAGTAATGTAATTGACTTCTACATACTCAAATGTAGTGGATGGCTCTACTAATTGAATGAAATTGATTACTTTAGAACTTTCACTTTGTGCAGTATCATTTCTCATGCATAAATTTACTCTCATTATTTCTTCTTTTTATTAGCAAAAATCTACATCTCATTGCTTTGTTTTTATTTATTTTAAAGAAATTTTCCAAAGATAGCCCGATAACTTCGACATCCCTATCGAACTCGAGTTCAAGTTAGGGTCATGGACGAGCAAGAAAGAGAGCAATCGTGAGAGGAAATGTAGGAAGAGATTAGGGAGCTAAAAGATCAAATGGCTAAAGTCCACGAACTCCTCGCCGCAAGTAAGGGAATGCCTGTTTTGAAAATCTGCAAGGGGCTCAATCATCACAAAATCAACTGCCAAACGATACTCCACTTTACCCTCTTGGGTTCACTCCAACCTATCAACGTGATCAGGTTGACTAGTTTCAGCATGGTTCACCACCAATAAATATCCAGCATCATCCATTTCCAAATATCCAGGAAACAATGCAAACAAGGAAAACTGGGTACAACCAGTCCGCAATGGCATGTGGTCACAACCAAGCTTTCACTCCACAAGGCAAACTCGTTAATGAGCCAATCATCATAACCGATGTTGATGACTCATAGATGCAGATGCCTATTACCAAGCCAAGTGATGACCCACGATTGAAAGACAAATTGGACTTTCTAGAGGAGAGATTATGTGCTATTGAAGGATCTGATGTATATGGTACCATTGATGCCACTCAATTATGTTTGGTCCCCGATGTGAACATCCCACATAAATTCAAACTACCTGAGTTTGAAAAATATGATGGTAGTACGTGCCCCAGAAGTCACCTTGTTATGTACTGCAGAAAAATGGCTGCTTGTGCAAATGATGATAAGCTGCTGATTCATTTCTTTCAAGATAGCCTGATGAGGGTCGCATCTCATTGGTATATCCAATTGGATAACCAACATGTTCTGAGGTGGAAAGATCTAGCAGATGCTTTTTTAAGACAACATAAGTACAACATAGACATAGCCCTGGATCGTTTAGACTTACAAAGGATGGAGAAAAAGCCCACATGAAGCTTTAAAGAATATGCACAAAGGTGGAGGGAATTAGCTGCTCAGGTACACCCCTCATTGTTAGACAAGGAGATGGCTGGAATGTTGATTAACACCTTGAGACCTACATTCTATGACAGGATGATTGGAAATGCTTCAAACAACTTCTCTGACATCATAGTGATCGGTTAAAGGATTGAGTACAGGATAAAGAATGGAAGAATTTTGGAAATCATATCAGATACATCATCAGTAAAAAGGGGGCCTTCATTGAATCGAAAAGAAGGGGATGTATAGATGATCAATACCGGGTACCCATCACAAGCTGTGAACCCGGGATCAGGATTTCCAAAGTATAGTGAGGGGTCAAATCTGTGACATCATATGTGGAAAATACCTCACAAATTCCGTACAATTATCACTCTCAACAATCAGCATTTCAAAACAACCTGAAATCGGGTTTCAGACCACCGACTCACCAGTAAAATATTGGTCAGGCTGATCATTCTCTGAGGGGAAATAGAAATAATCAATGTTTTATCCAACATGATCCAATCCCCATGTCATATACAGAACTCTTACTTCAATTGATACGGAATAATTAATTGGTCCCAATTCCTTATGAACCTCTACAACCACCATATCCAAGGTGGCATGATCCAACTGCTCGCTGTGATTATCATGCTGGGGCAGTGGGACATTTGACTGAGAATTGCACGGCATTAAAATGTAGAGTACAAGCACTGATTAAGGCTGGATAGTTGAATTTCAGAAAGGCTAATGGGAATCCAGATATCAATTCCAACCCTCTACCAAATCATGAGAATCCTGCCATAAATGCAATTGAGGAATATTTTTCATATGGAAATGGGGACGTGGAAGATGTGAGCACGTTAATGGAAACACTTTTCCATCTTCTTTCTAGAGCAGGGTACACCTACCCAACACGCTCAGAGGATGAGGGCGTTTCTAGGAACCCTATGCATGACTTCGATTGTTTGTTTCATAAGAATGTGACGGGGCATACAATTAAGGAATGTGCTGATTTTAAAAGGGAATTGCAAAAATTGTTGGATACAAAGATACTTATAATAAGTCATAAAGGAGAAAGGGAATACCAGGAAGATGACTCTTTAGTCCTCATGATAACTAAAGAATCATCTGAAGTTAATGTTGAAATGTCGTCCTATATCCTAAAACCTCTCACAATACATTACGAGGAAAAGTCAACTCACACCAATACGTCTTATGCTCTGATGCCTATCACCATTCAAATACCGGGTGCGTTCGCTTACAAAGATTCAAGAGCAGTACCATGGATGTACGGATATGAGGTTATTACAAGCGGTAACAAAAAAAATCAAGAGCTAAATCCGTCTGACCTCGATCTCCCCATAACTAATATTTCGGGAGTAGGTAGGATGATGAGGACTGGCAGATGCTACACGCCAGAATTTTTAAAAATGAATAAAAGCAATGAGTTTGAAAGGCAAAGGAAAGGGAAGGCCAAAAAAGGCGACAATGCTCATGAATCCCAAGGAGAAATGCATGGCGGCCAAGTGATAGACCCAGATATAATAAGAGGTACGTAAAAAGAAATAGCAGTGTCTGAAGAAGAAATATGTGAATTTTTTAAGCTCATCAAGCAAAGCGAGTATAAGGTGATAGAACAAACTAATCGCGATCGCATATCTTTACAGTCACTCTTTCTGAATTCTGAACCACATCACCAAGCATTATTGAAGGTTTTGAATCAAGCATATGTCTGTCTTGACCTTACGATGGAGAAGTTGAGAGGAATTGTAGGAAATATTACCGCACAAAATTTTATCACTTTCATAGATGATGAAATCTCTGTCGATGGTACCGGACACACCAGAGCTCTACATATATCCGTGAAATGTGGGGATTATGTTATCGTAAAAGTATTTATTGATAATGGCTCGTCTCTAAATGTAATGTCAAGATCCACACTAGCAAAAATCCCTGTGGACGCAACACATATGCGACCGAGCATGATGATAGTAAGAGCATTCGATGGTACCCGAAGAGAAGTAGTTGGAGACATAGAGATACAAATTTGAATCAGGTCATGTCTATTCAATATTGTTTTCCAAGTGATGGACATAAATCCAGCATACAATTTTCTTTTAAGTCGACCATGGATTCACTCTACCGGGGCAGTACCGTCTTCATTACATTAAAAGCTGAAATTTATAATGGATCATAAACTCATTTGTATATATGGGGAAGACGATTTATTGGTAAGCCGGTTACCATGTCGTATGTTGAGGCGGCAGAAGAAGCATTGGAATGCTCATTTCGATCATTTGAGATTGCGAACACTACATTTGTTGCTAGTGGGAAACTCACTCCAACATCAAGCCTATCAAAAGCATCTCAGATGGTGACAAAGTTGATGATAAAAGAGGGATACAAACCAGGCAAAGGACTCAAGAGTAAGCATCAAGGCATAAATAAGTTAATCGAGTAGGACAAGAATGAACAAAGGTTTGGGCTTGGATATAGACCGACCAAGGCTAATAGAAGGAAAGTGGAAGCTCAAAAGAAAGAAAAGAGGATTGCTAGGCTCGAAAATAAGGAATTTGATATGGAAATGGCGATCATACCCCATATTTCTAAATTCTTCAGAAGTGGGAGAATTTCATTCAAAGAACCGGTTATAGTAGAGCAGTACAACCTTGAAGATGATATCGTCGAGCTTTCAATATCCGCAATCTTGGGAAAATCATCAAGTGCAAGTACACAGGACTTGGTTTCTCGATACGATTCAGATCATGAACTTAACAATTGGGACGTCACCGAGCTACCAGTGCTTCTCGAGAATTTTCAAGAGTAATGTCTTCATGCCAAAATTCTAATGATTCTACCCAATTCCTTAGGAATTTCATTGTTATGGACCTATGTTCTCGTCTATTTCATGTCATCTCTTTGAATGAAAATCTAAAAACTTGTTTCGTCTCCTTTTGGTAATGATAAATATAATTCCAGTTCTTTTTGTTCTTCCTTTTATGTCTACTTTTTCCGTTTCTGAAATGTTGTTCATACTCATGCATTGTTTATTTATTTATTTTTCTCTCGCCTTCCTTTCATCTAATAATCAGATTCAGGTTCGAGAACGGTGATTTTGAAAATAAGAGCATAAGCAATAACTTTGACAATCTCATTCTTAGCGTAGAGTCAGATGAAAATGACGAGGATAATTTCGAACCATCTCCAGAAATGTTAAGAATGGTAGAGGATGATGAAAAAATAACTCAACCATATCAAGAGTTAACGGAGGTGATAAATTTGGATTGGAGGGAGAGACGAAAGAGGTCCAAATTGGAACTTCTATGACAAGCCAAAGCCGCCGAGAATTAATTGACTTACTCAAAGAGTATATTGACATCTTTGCATGGTCTTACCAAGATATGTCAAGTCTAGACACTGATATCGTTGTTCATCATTTGTCACTTATGCCCGAAAGTAAACCAGTGCGACAAAAGTTACGGAAAATGAAACAAGACATGCTGGTAGAGATCAAAGAAGAAGTTAAAAAGCAAGTAGATGTTGGTTTTCTAGAAGTAGCAAAATACCCTGAATGGGTTGCTAACATAGTCCCAGTGCTGAAGAAAAATGGGAAAGTAAGGGTGTGCGTCGATTATAGAGACTTAAATCTGGCTAGCCCCAAGGATAATTTTCCATTACCCCATATCAATGTCTTAGTAGATAACACCGCAGGACATTCAACCTTCTCTTTCATGGATGGTTTTTTGGGGTATAACCAAATAAAAATGGCTCCTGAAGACCGTAAAAAGATAACTTTTATAACTTTGTGAGGTATATTTTGTTATAAGGTTATACCATTTGGTCTGAAGAATGCAAGGGCGACTTACCAGTGGGCAATGGTAACACTGTTTCATGATATGATGCATAAAGAAATCGAAGTGTACGTTGATGATATGATTGCCAAATCTCGTCAAGGGGAAGATCATACGGTCACTCTGCGAAAACTATTTGGACGGTTGAGAAAGTTCCAGTTAAAGCTTAACCCGACAAAGTGTACATTCACAACGTCTTCAGGAAAACTACTTGGTTTTTTTGTGAGCAAAGAAGGAATAAAAGTTGACCCTCACAAGATTCGAGCCATCATTGATATGCCGCCACCTCAAACTCAAAAGGAAGTTAGAGGTTTCTTGGGGAGATTAAATTATATAGCCTGGTTCATCTCACATCTACCGCAACTTGTGAACCTATCTTTAAACTTCTCTGTAAAAGTGATACAGAGGGATGGAATGATGATTGTCAAATTATTTTTGAGAAGATCAAGCAATACTTGCAAAATCCGCCTATGCTTGTTCCTCCAACTCCAAGGCGTCCACTCATTTGTATCTTATAGTGACAAAAAAATCCATGAGTTGCGTACTTGTTCAACATGACGCCTCTGGAAGGAAAGAACAAGCAATATACTATTTAAGCAAAAGGTTCACAAATTATGAGGCTAATTATTCGATGTCGGAGAAAACGTGTTGTGCATTAGCCTGGGTTGCTCATCGGCTTAGACAGTATATGTTATACCACACCACTTGGTTAATTTCAAAGATGGATCCAATCAAATATATCTTTGAAAAGCCATCACTTTCTGGGCGAATCACTAAATGGCAAATGTTGCTCACGGAATATGATATTGTTTATGTCACGAGAAAATCAATAAAAGGAAGTGTACTTTCTGATTATCTTGCAGATCAACCAGTGCAAGATTATGAACCTATGAAGCTTGATTTTTCTTATGAGAACATATCAGTCATATTAAAAAATGAAGGAGAATCTATGGATCCAGAATTGTGGACAATGTTATATGATGGCGCGTCTAATAATGTAGGACATGGAATTGGGGCAATCCTCATATCTCCCGAGGGAAAGTTGTTCCCATTCACGGCAAAACTATGCTTTGACTGCACAAACAACGTGGCAGAATATGAGGCATGTTCCATGGGAATTCAAGCAGCTTATGATATGAAGATAAGGAAGCTTCAAATGTAAAAAGATTCGTTATTGGTTATACGACAACTAAACGGGGAATGGGAAGCTAGAGACTCCAAGCTGGTACCTTACAACAAACATGTAACTAAGTTAAGCCGAACTTTTGAAGTGATCTCATTTGACCATATACCCAGAGAGAATAATCAAATTGCAGATGCACTGACAACTCTAGCATCTATGTTCACCGAGACTTGAAGGAAGAAGTGCAACCCATAAAAATTGAGAAGCGAGATTTTTCTACTCACTGTATGAGTATTGAAGAAGAGCCAGACACAAGACTTTGGTATTACGACATCAAGCAGTATATAAAGAATGGAGAATATCCATCCAAAGCTTTTGAAATGATAAACGCACTATTAGAAGATTGTCCATGGGTTTCTTCTTGAATGGTGAAATACTCTACAAAAGAAACCATGATATGGTGCTCTTAAGATGTGTTGACGCAAGGGAAGTGAATCAAATCATAGAGGAAGTTCACGAAGGAATTTTTGGAGTTCATGCTAATGGACATATGATGGCCAAACAAATCTTGAGAGCAGGATATTATTGGTTAACTCTAGAATCTGACTGCATCAAGTACGTCAAGATATGTCATAAACATCAAATTTATGTGGATAAAATTCACGTACCCGCATCCCCTTTACATGTAATGGCTGCTCCTTGGTCGTTCTCTATGTGGGGAATAGACGTCATTGGTCTCATCACACCCAAAGTATCTAACGGGCATCGTTTCATTTTGGTCTCTATAGATTATTTTACCAAATGGGTGGAGGCAAGTTCTTATTCGAGTGTAACCAGAAGTGCAGTTGTTAAGTTTATTAAAAAGGAGATAATTTGTCGATAAGGTCTACCTGGAAGGATCATCACAGATAATGGGACAAATTTAAATAACAAGATGATGAAAGAATTATGTGAGCAATTCAAAATTAAGCATCATAATTCATCTCCTTATCGTCCGAAAATGAACGGAGCAGTGAAAGCAGCCAATAAGAACATAAAAAGGATCATAGAGAAGATGACGGAGGTTTATAAGGATTGGCATGAGATGCTCCCGTTTGCACTACATGGGTACCGCACATCATTCTGAACATCAACTGGGGCAACGTCATTCTCTTTGATATATGGCATGGAAGCGGTCCTTCCAATTGAGGTGGAAATTCCCTCCCTCAGAGTCTTAATGGAGGCTAAATTAGAAGAAGCATAGTGGGTACAAACACGATATGAGCAATTGAATTTCATCGAGGAAAAAAGATTGACTGCATTATGTGGAAGGCAATTATATCAAAAAAAAAATTATGCACGCATATGACAAAAAATTGCATCCCCGATGTTTTCAAGAATGAGACTTGGTGTTAAAAAAGATACTCTCATATCGAAAGGATCATCGGGGGAAGTGGACCCCAAATTATGAAGGACTTTTCATTGTCAAGAAGACTTTCTCGGGAGGAGCTCTCATGCTAACAAACATGGATGGAGATTATTTACCGCACACGTTGAATTATGATGCAGTCAAGAAGTACTTCGGTTGACCGCTCTAAGTATGGGAAAAATGAAGTTAGGCAAAAACAATGTTTAAGAAAAAAAGTTGTCTCGAATATTGGAGAAATTCTTCCTCCATTTTTTTTCTTTTTTCAAATCATCGTTTGTAAACATTATTCATCATCAATGAAGAGTCTTTTTTCTTTCTCAGTTGACAAATGCATATACTTCATCTTCTCCTTATTTCCATTATTTCTTATTTCTCTCAATTCTAAGATATCATTAATTACTCTTGAAATAACTCAGAAGCATAAACTTGGTTAGGTTAAAGCTAATTAAAAAAGAAAAAAGAAATGAATAGGAACTAAGAAAGGCGGTCTGAGTACGAGGGGGAATCTGGAAGTCATCACGAGAAAGTTAGTATGCACATAACGAAGGCTAAAGCATGATTGGAGGATTGCAATTAAAGTACAGAAAAGAAGCAAAATGGGGAGAAATTATCCACTTTTTCTTCATCATCGACGTGAAGCCGAATACTGTGGCACAAACCAATGAATAAGGATGCATGCACTTGAACTGTATCAAAGCAGATCAATATGATGCATGTCTATGCATTGTAATTATTGAATATAAATGCAAAGTAGTGGATATTCTTTCAAAATCTATACATGACTTTTCAACATTTAGAGCATGCATTAGTCTAGCTCTTGCACCATATGAAACTTGTAAATATCAGATCAAATATCATTTTAACATCTTTAGTTAAATCAAACCTGAATCAAGTCGAGGTCAAAGCCTGCGTCTATCCAGGTTTGTTTCCTTTCAAATATCTCGGTTAAATCGAACCTGACGAAGCCCGATGTCAGCGCTTGGTCCATTTTAATTAACATGGTTAAATCGAACCCGCATCGAGTCGAGGTCGAAGCCTGCCTATATTCAGGTCTACATCGTTTCTTTATCTTTGGTTAAGTCGAACCCGACTTTCTGGCGGTCGAAGCCCGGTGTCAGCGCCTGATCCGTTTCAATTAATATGGTTAAATCGAACCCGCATCGAGTCGAGGTCGAAGCCTGCGTCTATCCAGGTCCGTATCCTTTCTTTATCTTAGGTTAAATTGAACCCGACTTTGTCGCGGTCGAAGCACGGTGTCAGTGTCTGGTCCGTTTTAATTTATAGGGTTAAATCGAACCCAAATTGAGTCGAGGTTGAAGCCTGTGTCTATCCAGGTTCATTTTATAAGTTTCATCATTTCATAGAACCTGATTAAATCAAGGTTTCTATTTCCTTTATCTATATAGTTTTTTTTCTCGATCAAAATACTTATCTACATCTTTGTACACCTTCTAATTTTAGAAGCGTGAACAAAGGGGGGGCAGCTGTAGATACCGTATTTAGTCTGGTCCAATACTTTAAAAATATAAATTGTAATTTTTTGCCCATATACTAGTCTAAGGCTATGTGTATGATTTGAAAAATAGCCCAATGCCTAAAAATAAGAAAATTTGTCCAAGGACTAAAAAAGATGAACAAAGACTCAAATTAAAAAAGTGAAGCCCTAAGTTTGCCTATAAATAGAGGGAAGGTCTTCACTTGAAAGAGAAGATTTTAGAGAGAGAAATAGAGGTTTTGAGAAAAAGGTGAAAAAGAAAAAGAATGTGAGTTTTCATTTCTATTCATCTTCCATCTTCTCATTTTCTTTTTATTAAAGTAGTTCAAATCTCTTCCATTTTAGCTTATAATATATTTCGTTCATTCTAATTAATCATCTCTCTTTTTCATACTCATGCATTTGATATTTCTTTGTTTCATTTTCCATATATAGGTTTGTTTGCTCATTCTTATCATTTCTCCTACTTTTAATCTTAAGTTTTGTTTTCATATATTGTTTATCTCTACAAGTTTGATGATGAGATTTTTTTTTGTCATCAACTCAATCAATAAGAATGATGATAAAATTTTGAGGGGTGTAAAATTAATTCAATGTGAATCAACCATTTAATGGGTTGAAAGTGTATATTTGATGAAAAGATCTCTTATAATAATTTCTCATACATAAAAATACATAAAATAAAGAGTAAAACCTCTATACAAGATTATGCAAATATTTTAAGCTTTGATTTTTTATGTTCTTACAAATCATCTTTTCTTTTCTTTTTAATTTTTTTACCATCATTTTTTGTGACACATGTTTGAACTAGTTACCATCCATGATCATTCCTAGCAATGAAGGAAGAAAGAAAAAATGGTAATTAGTGAACTCAGTGGTCCAAAATAAAAATATGGTATATTTATATCCCAAACAAAAATTATTTTATTTTGAAAGTTTTATAGATTTTTTTAGTGACACTTGTTTAAAATAGTTTCCATCCATGATCATTTTCCTAGCAATGAAGGAAGAAAAGAAAAATGGTAATTAGTGAACTAAGTAGTGCAATAAAAAAATAGTATATTTATATCCCAAACAAAAATTATTTTATTTTGAAAGTTTTATGGATTTTCTTTAGTGACACTTGTTTAAACTAGTTACCATCCATGATCATTCCTAGCAATGAAGGAAGAAAAGAAAAATAGTAATTAGTGAACTAAGTAGTCCAAAAATAAAAAATGATATATTTATATCCTAAACAAAATTATTTATTTATTTTTAGTGACACTTGTTTAAATTAATTACCATTCTCGACCATTTTTTTGCTATTTGATTAGCATTGGGTGAAGAAATAAAAATGATAATTAATATATCATGTAGTAAAAAAGCACGATCACGCTAATCATGTATGAAATTAAGCATTTTTTTCATAGATTAATTTAATTTATACATAAAAATTTATTATCAATTTATTTACTAAACAATTATATATATATATATATGTGTGCGCGCGCGTGTGTGTAAAAAAATTAAAAATTAAAAAAAAAAGATAGAGGGTGACGTCACCCTTTGTAAAAAAAAATCTTTTTTTACTTTAATGTTTTCTTTTTTTTGTTGTTGTTTATATTCTTTTTTTGTTTTTATGTTTTTTATTTTTCTATTTTTTTAATAGATATGATTACTTTGTTGTAATTTATTTTTATATTTATTTTTAATTATTTCACATCTTGTTTCATTATTTTCACCATGCATATTGTTTTTTAAAATTTATCATCTCTAACATTCATTTCCATTATTCTTTTTTTATTTATAGTTGTTATCTTTTCTTATTTATTTATATATTATTTTCATATGTCACGGTTGTATATGATTATTATTTTATTCTTTTATCATCAAAGTTGACGCTCGTAAATTAAAACCATAACAATTTGATTTACATTTTGTAAATTTCTTTATTTAGTTTTCACTAAAAAAAACCGACGACGGATTTTGAGATTTTCGGGATACCAAACTTCTCGAACTACTGAGATGAGGAGTCATTCTTAGGATACCGAAAATAACTCTAATAATGCTTTGATTTAAAAGGATATAAGAATACAAAAAATAATTTTTCAATAGTCTTTGTACCACTCATTAAAAGAAATTTATTTTGTTCATTTTTATGATACAAAATGCACCAAATTGGATATTCAAAAATGAATCCCTTAACCTTTGCCTTAAAATAAAAAATTGGATATCATTTTATTAATTTTGGTAACCATTTTATAATGGGTGTTGTGGGGTGCTAATACCTTCCCCACACACAAACGACTCCAGAATCAACTTTGAGTTTTCGTAGACCAAAATTTTCATCTTAAAATTGAGTGACCAATCACACCCTAAAATGATTGGTGGTGACTCCAAATTTTTTTTTCCTTCAAAAAAATGATTTTTTTTAATCGCTGCTCCGCGTCACACGCACCTTGCGACACTTTGCAAGAGGAATGATCAGAGTGGGAATCGACAACAGCAAAACCAATTCTATCTTAATTTCTTGTCATTATTTTGCTATGAATTCCTCCCCTCTTCAATGTATTTTTGATGAAAAAAACGTTGGTTTTTTTACTATTTCATTAACTTGGGTAAGTTTTTATTTATATAATTAATTTATCTTAGTTTTATTTGCTTAAGGATCTTTTGTTAAGAGTTTTGTTAAATAGTTATTTAATTTATAGAGTGACAAAAATGAATAAAATTTAGATAAAAAATCCTAATAGATTGTCCAAAGGTATATTAATGGTATTTCATAGTTTATGAGCATGACCAATAAGTATCTCAATGTAGAGGAGAAAATTCATTGTTCATGTAAAAAATGTCTTAATTCAAGATAATTATCTTTAATAGAAGTTAAAATGCATTTGTGCCAATATGGAATGACATTTATGGGATGTTCCTAAGATTGAACAAAAGATAGAACAAGATGAAGTTATAAGGCCTACTGAAATAACTTTGCCATCTATTGATCTAGATGAGTCAGAAACAATGCAATTTCGTAGGCATTACGTGGAACCTTCTAAAATAGATATAAATGTTATTGGAGTAGGAGATAGTAATACTGAAGATATTGATTTTATTGATGATGATGACAATAAAGACGACATTTTGGTTAATTATGATGACGATACAGAGGATATTATACCAAGTGATGATGATATAGATTGAATTTTAAAGTATCGGTGAGCTTGTTAGCGTAAAATATTAGTTCATATATTCTTACATTTGCTTTAATTTATTTTGTAAGCAATAACATGTTTAGGATCTTTCATGCCACTTATCTTTATGCAGATTAATGTCTCGGGGAAGAAATACTCCCCTTCCAAATCTAGATCCTGCTATAGGATATTCTACTGATGAAGATGGTTCTCAAATAAGTATATACATTTTGTAATAGTTCTTATTATAATGGTTTCTTATTCTTTTTTTGTTGTAGGGGCTTCATCTTCTTCAGGGATTGTGAGAGAGGTTCTCGGGCCAACAAGAGGGAATGAATTGGAAAGGTTAGTTACACGAGGACTACACAGTCATCGTGTAGTGTACATGATAATTACAAAATGATCATATAGTCCTCATGTACACTACATGATGGCACTATAAGATGATCGTGTAGTCCTCGTGTACATTACACGATGGCTCTACATGGTGATCATGCAGTCCTCGTGTACACTATACGATTACAATACACAATTTCTCGTGTAATGTCATCATCCAGCATACACGAGGACTACACAATCATCTTTGTAGTCATCGTGTACACTACACAATGATCGTGTAGTGTACAAGATGTTACACGATGCTCTTATGTGCATCGTGAACTGCTGAAGAAGTTCCTGATACACTATAAGATGATCGTGTAGTGTATACGATGACTAAACATGATCGTGTACACTGCGTGAAGTGTACACGATCATCTTGTAGTCATCATGTACACTACATGAACTTCAAACAATGTACTGCATGTTGTTGTAGGAACAAGAAAACCCAAGAAAAATGCATTAACGAAAAACTCATGAAACTTCAAGCTTTCTAGAAATAAGAAAGCAAAACTCATACATGCAAGCCTTCCTTGGTGATGAAAGCTTTTCTTGAATTATGAAGAAGACGATGAAATATTCTCCACCAGCAGTAGAAAGATGACGAAGAAGAAATGACGAAGAAGAAGAAGTTGAAGAAATGAAAAACGAAGAAGGAGAAATTAGGGTAATGGAGGTGGGTAGGGAGGTTGAGTGTTGATTGAAAAAGAATTTGACATTTGATTGGACAGCGTGTTAAAATGACAATGGGGAAAAAAGAAGATGTGAAGGAAAGGTGGGCCGATTAGTGAAAATTAATTATCCAATGGTATAATTATATTTTTGTAAAGGTGGGCCGATTAGTGATAATTATATTTTTGTAAATTTAATTATCCGATGGTATAATTTAGTAAAAAAATCCGAGGATAAATCTAATGTACAGCACTTGAACCGTACAGCCTATATGAACTGTATTTTGATAAGTATGTAAAGAAAATACAGCTTATATGTTATTAAGAGATGTACTGTGGAATGTAAAATTCAAAGAAACAAAGCTCCGGGTGGGGTATAATCTCATCCGCGCCAAACATAGTCTAGTATTAATATATTCAGAGCAACGGCTACTTTTGGCAACTAAACCAAACAGCCAGCTTAGATAAGCATGATTTTATGCGCTTGACCGTTGGAATACTTTTTTACAGGACACACAAAAAATAATATTATAAAATTAACCCCTCTTTACTTTCCTAAAACTCTCTTGCACCACACTCTATAAACCCCACAAAATTTGACCGTTGTAAATCTTCCTCTACACTCTCCGCCTAAAACCCCTTTTTGAAAAGCTCTCTTTACTTGCAGAGGGCCTTCCAATCTTCCCCCCACTACTTGAATTTCATTTAATTTTCTTTTTCTCAGACCAAAGGGAATCGAAGAAACCATAGAGATGGATTCGCCTCAAGCAAGGAAAACTGGGATCAATCTCCCAGCTGGAATGACTGAAACATCGTTACGGCTCGATTCGTTTTCGGGTTCTTTTAGGGAAATATCGAGCTTATCGTCGCCTTCGGGTTCTTTTAGGGCTATATCGAGCTTGTCCTCGCCTTCGAAATCTTCTACTTGTAGTGACAGATTCATACCTTGTAGATCGTCTTCTAGGCTTCACACGTTTGGGCTAATTGAGAAGGCGTCGCCGGTTAAAGAAGGAGGAAACGAGGCGTACTCACGGTTGTTGAAATCGGAGCTTTTCGGATCTGATTTCGGGTCTTTTTCTCCTGCAGGTGCTCAAGGATCACCCATGAGTCCCAGCAAGAACATGCTGAGATTCAAGACTGAAAACTCGGGACCCAACTCTCCCTATTCGCCTTCAATTTTAAGCCAAGAAGCTGGGTTTTCTTCCGAGACTTCGACGCCTCCTAAACCACCTCGCAAGGTCCCTAAGACACCGCATAAGGTAAATTCCTAGTTCCTGCAAGTGGTTTACTCCTTTTACCCTTCTCTGCGTTTTTGTTTACCCTTTTCAATTAATCAGAGCTGAACAGGAGCAAAATACCATATTCTTTCTAATTCTTGAGAGCAAATCACTTTTCATGAACAATAAGGCTCTATTTCTTTTCGATTTCCCTACGTAACTGAATCTAACACTAATTATTTGAAGACGAGTTTTAAGAGAAAAAAAGGTAGAAACAACGTTGTACTTGAAAAATTCACACCAGAAACATGTTTGGTATCAGTATTCAATAATTGTTTCCAGTTTTAACTTTTCTGAAAAAAAGAACTGTTTAAAACAGTTGAAAATTGTAATAAGCATAATCTTATGCAGGTTTTGGATGCTCCATCACTTCAAGATGATTTCTACTTGAACCTAGTGGACTGGTCCTCCCAAAATGTCTTAGCAGTTGGATTAGGCACTTGTGTCTACCTATGGAGTGCATCAAATAGCAAAGTGAGGCTTTAATTCTTCGTTCCTCATTCACAAATTCTTTACAATCTGATTCGAATTTTGATTACCTTCTTCTCAGGTGACAAAATTGTGTGATTTGGGACCTAATGATGGGGTCTGCTCAGTTCAATGGACAAAGGAAGGTTCTTACATCTCAATCGGAACAAATCTTGGCCAAGTTCAGGTACTCACCTCAACTGAATAGCAGCTTGCTTTTTGCTTCAATATAGAGATTTGTCTTGAGATTTAATAATAACTTTGGCTTTTAAATAGGTTTGGGATGGAACACGGTGCAAGAGAGTAAGAACAATGGGAGGACATCAGACAAGGACAGGCGTATTGGCATGGAGTTCTCGGATATTAGCTTCGGGAAGTAGAGATAGAAATATACTTCAACATGATCTCAGGGTTCAAAATGATTATATTGGAAAGTTTGTTGGCCATAAGTCTGAGGTGTGTAAGCCAGCCTTCTTCTATATATCAGAACTGTAAGGTGTTTTGGTTCTTCACCTAATGTCAATCCGGTCGCAGGTATGTGGGCTTAAATGGTCCAATGATGACAGGGAGCTTGCATCTGGTGGAAATGATAATCAGGTAATAATAGTCAATAAGTTGTATTCCTTTGTTCTTTGTGCTGTGGTTGTTTTGAACTTTAAAGGAACAATATGTGCTTTGGAGTATGCAGCTGTTGGTGTGGAACCAGCATTCTCAGCAGCCAGCTTTGAGATTAACAGAGCACACAGCTGCTGTCAAGGCCATTGCATGGTCCCCTCACCAAAGTGGCCTTCTTGCTTCGGGTGGTGGCACTGCGGATCGATGCATTCGCTTCTGGAACACCACAAATGGCCACCAATTAAACAGTGTTGACACTGGAAGCCAGGTCTGCAATCTTGCATGGAGTAAAAACGTTAATGAACTAGTAAGCACGCATGGGTATTCTCAAAATCAGATTATGGTCTGGAAATATCCATCAATGGCAAAGGTATCCCAAAATTTCACCACTTCTGAACCTTTTTCCCCCATGAAAAGTTACTGATTTGTATGAACTTCGGATAGGTTGCAACCCTAACTGGCCATAGCATGCGGGTATTGTATCTCGCAATGTCACCTGATGGTCAGGTAAATATAATGGCACTTAATACAAGTTTAAGCACAAATATCTCTTACAAGTTCAACTTACCAAAAAAAAAATATCTTTTACAAGTTTAATGCAACTCACACCTTTTGCAGATAATAGTTACCGGAGCAGGGGATGAGACGCTTCGGTTTTGGAATATTTTTCCATCTGTGAAAACACCGGTAAGCATGAAACCTCAAGTAAACTATCCGTGTATACTTTTTGCTAAACTCTCTTTAATTGCTTACAGTTCTCATCCTGTTTTCAGGCTCCAGTCAAGGATACAGGTATTTGGTCTCTAGGACGTACCCATATTCGATGATTGCAGTCATTGTAGATTACGGATGAGCCACAGGACATGAAGGACGATGAGCAAACTTTACAAATGCTTGATGCTCCTTTTCTTTTTTCTATGTGAATTCAAATGTGTAAAGTTTTTCTAATACATAATTCAAAACATAAATATAATGAATGCAATTCTTTCTTGTGTAAATTTTGGCTTTCAATTGCCACATCGTTAAAGGTAACGTTGGAAATTATCAAAAGAAGCTGAGTCTGTGTAACAAAACTGACAACATAACGACCATCTATGTTTTTGCCTGCAACTGCAAACCCTGACATATCAGATAATAGTTACCGGAGCAGGGGATGAGACGCTTCGGTTTTGGAATATTTTTCCATCTGTGAAAACACCAGTAAGCATGAAGCCTCAAGTAAACTATCCTTGTATACTTTTTGCTAAGCTCTTTAATTGCTTACAGTTCTCATCCTGTTTTCAGGCTCAAGTCAAGGATACAAGTTTTTGGTCTCTAGAACGTACCCATATTCGATGATTACAGTCATTGTGTAGATTATGGATGAGCCACTGTACATGAAGGACGATGAGCAAACTTTACAAATGCTTGATGCTCCTTTTCTTTTTTCTATGTGAATTCAAATGTGTAAAGTTTTTCTAATACATAATTCAAAACATAAATATAATGAATGCAATTCTTTCTTGTGTAAATTTTGGCTTTCAATTGCCACATCGTTAAAGGTAACGTTGGAAATTATCAGAAGAAGCTGAGTATGTGTAACAACATAACGACCATCTATGTTTTTGCCTGCAACTGCAAACCCTGACATATCAGATAATAGTTACCGGAGCAGGGGATGAGACGCTTCGGTTTTGGAATATTTTTTCATCTGTGAAAACACCGGTAAGCATGAAGCTTCAAGTAAACTATCCTTGTATACTTTTTGCTAAGCTCTTTAATTGCTTACAGTTCTCATCCTGTTTTCAGGCTCAAGTCAAGGATACAAGTTTTTGGTCGCTAGGACGTACCCATATTCGATGATTCCAATCATTGTGTAGATTACGGATGAGCCACAGGACATGAAGGACGATGAGCAAACTTTACAAATGCTTGATGCTCCTTTTCTTTTTTCTATATGAATTCAAATGTGTAAAGTTTTTCTAATACATAATCCAAAACATAAATATAATGATAAATTTTTTCTAATACATAATTCAAAACATAAATATAATGAATGCAATTCTTTCTTGTGTAAATTTTGGCTTTCAATTGCCACATCGTTAAAGGTAACATTGGAAATTATCAAAAGAAGCTGAGTATGTGTAACAAAACTGACAACATAACGACCATCTATGTTTTTGCCTGCAACTGCAAACCCTGACATATCAGATAATAGTTACCGGAGCAGGGGATGAGACGTTTCGGTTTTGGAATATTTTTCCATCTGTGAAAACACCGGTAAGCATGAAGCCTCAAGTAAACTATCAGTGTATACTTTTTGCTAAGCTCTTTAATTGCTTACATTTCTCATCCTGTTTTCAGGCTCAAGTCAAGGATACAAGTTTTTGGTCTCTAGGACGTACCCATATTCGATGATTACAGTCATTGTGTAGATTACGGATGAGCCACAAGACATGAAGGACGATGAGCAAACTTTACAAATGCTTGATGCTCCTTTTCTTTTTTCTATGTGAATTCAAATGTGTAAAGTTTTTCTAATACATAATTCAAAACATAAATATAATGAATGCAATTCTTTCTTGTGTAAATTTTGGCTTTCAATTGCCACATCGTTAAAGGTAACGTTGGAAATTATCAGAAAAAGCTAAGTCTGTGTAACAAAACCGACAACATAACGACCATCTATGTTTTTACCTGCAACTGCAAACCCTGACATATCAGATAATAGTTACCATAGCAGGGGATGAGACGCTTCGGTTTTGGAATATTTTTCCATCTGTGAAAACACCGGTAAGCATGAAGCCTCAAGTAAACTATCCTTGTATACTTTTTGCTAAGCTCTTTAATTGTTTACAGTTCTCATCCTGTTTTCAGGCTCAAGTCAAGGATACAAGTTTTTGGTCTCTAGGACGTACCCATATTCGATGATTTCAGTCATTGTGTAGATTACGGATGAGCCACAGGACATGAAGGACGATGAGCAAACTTTACAAATGCTTGATGCTCCTTTTCTTTTTTCTATGTGAATTCAAATGTGTAAAAAATACATAATTCAAAACATAAATATAATGAATGCAATTCTTTCTTGTGTAAATTTTGGCTTTCAATTGCCACATCGTTAAAGGTAACATTGGAAATTATCAAAATAAGCTGAGTCTGTGTAACAAAACTGACAACATAACGACCATCTATGTTTTTGCCTGCAACTGCAATCCCTGACATATCAGATAATAGTTACCAGAGCAGGGAATGAGATGCTTCGGTTTTGGAATATTTTTCCATCTATGAAAACACCAGTAAGCATGAAGCCTCAAGTAAACTATCCTTGTATACTTTTTGCTAAGCTCTTTAATTGCTTAGAGTTCTCATCTTATTTTCAGGCTCAAGTCAAAGATACAAGTTTTTGGTCTCTAGGATGTACCCATATTCGATGATTACAGTCATTGTGGATTACGGATGAGCCACAGGACATGAAGGACGATGAGCAAACTTTACAAATGCTTGATGCTCCTTTTCTTTTTTCTATGTGAATTCAAATGTGTAAAGCTTTTCTAATACATAATTCAAAACATAAATATAATGAATGCAATTCTTTCTTGTGTAAATTTTGGCTTTCAATTGCCGCATCGTTAAAGGTAACGTTGGAAATTATCAGAAGAAGCTGAGTCTGTGTAACAAAACCGACAACATAACGACCATCTATGTTTTTACCTGCAACTGCAAACTCTAACATATCAGATAATAGTTACCGGAGCAGGGGATGAGACGCTTCGGTTTTGGAATATTTTTCCATCTGTGAAAACACCGGTAAGCATGAAGCCTCAAGTAAACTATCCTTGTATACTTTTTGCTAAGCTCTTTAATTGTTTACAGTTCTCATCCTGTTTTCAGGCTCAAGTCAAGGATACAAGTTTTTGGTCTCTAGGACGTACCCATATTCGATGATTACAGTCATTGTGTAGATTACAGATGAGCCACAGAACATGAAGGATGATGAGCAAACTTTACAAATGCTTGATGCTCCTGTTCTTTTTTCTATGTGAATTCAAATGTGTAAAGTTTTTCTAATACATAATTCAAAACATAAATATAATGAATGCAATTCTTTCTTGTGTAAATTTTGGCTTTCAATTGCCACATCGGTAAAGGTAACATTGGAAATTATCGAAATAAGCTGAGTCTGTGTAACAAAACTGACAACATAACGACCATCTATGTTTTTGCCTGCAACTGCAAACCCTGACATATCATATAATAGTTACCGGAGCAGGGAATGAGACGCTTCGATTTTGGAATATTTTTCCTGTGAAAACATCGGTAAGCATGAAGCCTCAAGTAAACTATCCTTGTATACTTTTTGCTAAGCTCTTTAATTGCTTACAGTTCTCATCATGTTTTCAGGCTCAAGTCAAGGATACAAGTTTTTGGTCTCTAGGACGTACCCATATTCGATGATTTCAGTCATTGTGTAGATTACGGATGAGCCACAGGACATGAAGGACGATGAGCAAACTTTACAAATGCTTGATGCTCCTTTTCTTTTTTCTATCTGAATTCAAATGTGTAAAGTTTTTCTAATACATAATTCAAAACATAAATATAATGAATGCAATTCTTTCTTTTGTGTAAATTTTGGCTTTCAATTGCCACATCGTTAAAGGTAATGTTGGAAATTATCAAAAGAAGCTGAGTCTGTGTAGCAAAACCGACAACATAACGACCATCTATGTTTTTGCCTGCAACTGCAAACCCTGACATATCAGATAAATCTCTCTTGATGAAGATCTTGTCGCTTTGGGTCTCAAGAATGTTGTCTTTCTAAAGAGTGGTTTGCAAATCCGGCTGAACTCTGAGGATTTATGTAATCAGATCTTAGTAGCAGATGGAAATATGTAAATCAGATCTCTTAGTAGCAAAGAACGAGTAATCCATCCAATCTCATAAAATTAGAAATCTCACCGTGGACATCTTCACCCTCCAAAAGCTTTACAACAAGGTGGCCCCCTTTTTTCAAAACCCCATCATCATTTGCACCTGAAGGTTTAGAATCAAAATCTTCTTTGGTTTGTAGACAATGATCGAGATGAGCTAATGCAGCTCCACCAACAGCCAAATCAAGTGCCCGCATCCCCAACTCAATTGATATAGCTCCATCTCTAGTGGTGATTCCAGAAACTAATGGGCACATATCCGACATTATTACAGAAAATCCTCTCTCCTACATAATTGGGAATCAGAAAGCGAAAGTGAGATTATTGTTTTGATCATGAAAATAAAAGAACACTAGCAAAAATCTCCATCAAGTGAATATAGATGCAATCAATCCCTTATCTAACCAAATGGTCATGTAATTTATTAATCTTTACGAAAACAGTTAGAATCTTCAACTAATAAGATCTTTATTAGTTGCAATCAATCCCTTAATAGATGCATATTAAGCATCAAGGTGAATTATGTATGAAATCACAGCTACTATGAAGATCTAGTATATGAAACAAGAATAAAAATGGCACTTAATATGTATTGACACCCAGGAAAATTGTCTTCAAATAATCCTACCAAGCATCAGGTTGAAGGGTTTTGGTGCAGGCCTGAAAATTTGTACAAAGTTTCACTTTAACCACATATTTTTCTAAAACTAATGATGAAAAATCAACGTACAACAGATTTTCCCCAAAAAAAAAGTTTAATGGTTTTTTTTGAGTTCTTCTAGTGACACAAAAGGGGGACTTTTTCTAAATGGTAAAGAAAGGTGAAAGGATACAGAAAACAACTGATATTAAGACATGCTAACATACCTTAGGTGATAACGCCATAACTTTGTGTTTGGGAAGGCTCATCACATCAGCACAAACAGTTTTAACTCTGGCATCACAATGCAAAGGAGGAACCTTCACCTTCTGTTCTGCAAGTCCCACACATATTCAAATATAATCTTTTTGATACACAAAGAAACGTATTCTAATCACAATACTTCTTTATCGAATTAATAACTTGAGAAAAGCCTGCATACACCTTTTAAGAATCAATAATCAACGACATTTGTAATGTTACCAACTAATTGAACAACTGCATAATAAAATTTATGTAAAAAAACACCTTAATATCAATGCCAACGACAGCCCCGCCATTTTTGAAAGGACCTAAGCTCTGGCAAGCCACCTGAAAGTCATTACACCATGATTGGAATGAATGATCGATACTCATAAAGACCCCCCAAAAAAATTCACTTTGGAAGCCAGAAGAGGAAGAGCACAAGTAAAACTGTAAAACGTTCAGAAAAACTGCAAGTGAGGAGGAGTGGAGAAGGGGGTTCATTTAGACCTGAAGCCAGGCACCAGGAGCACAACCAAGATCCAAAACAGAAGAACTCGATGTTATCAATTTAAACTGCTTCTGCATCTGAAGCAGCTGTCGTTTGGCATAAAAGAGAAATGAAAAAGATGGTTGGGTCAGTAAGCAAAGCAGCAGAAAGTCGGGAAAGACAAAAGGAAGCAAGAAAACAAAAGTGGAATAAGTTTTTGGAAATTACCTTGAATGCGGAACGAGCGACATAACCAAGGCGTTGAGCCTCTCTGTAGAAGAAATCAGGTGCTCCTGCTCCACTCATCCCCTTCTTTTAGCTGCTGCTTCTGAAATCTACCTGTACACGCTTGATTAGACCCTTCTTGAAGTGTTCTGTAATCCCTAACTTAGAAACAGCATACCAGTCACCAGAAAGCGCGGAAAGGGAAGAAAATGGAAGACGAAAAATATAAAACCCACTTCCATTGCCGGGATTAAAACCCGGGTTGCCCGGGTGAAAGCCAGCCACCCAGGTATAAACCGGCTAGTGTTTTTTTTATTCATTGTTTGTGGCAAAACAAAATTTGAGATGTGCGGATTATATGTCTCCATTTTGTATGAATAACAATACTTAACTCGTTGAGTAGCTAAAAAGTGATCTAATCATCAGATCTGAATATATATTATTATTAATTTAATTAACATTTCAATTAAATATTAGTAAGTCTCACTAAAATATTAAATATTAATATATTAAAAGCGGATATGTTTAGGAGAATCATTTTTAGATAATTTTGTTCATGTATATTTTTATTAATCCTATAATACTATTTAAAAGTACATGTGTCAGACTCTTATTAGTTATGTTAGTTTTAAAAAAAACAATTAACTAAATTTTTATTTTTATTTACTCTCCCACTAATTGTGAAAATTTGTATCCCACTAACAATTAATTGCCGATATTGTTTCATTATTTAGTAATTTTTCATATTCCAAATAACTATACTAATAATAATTACAAAATTAATGACAATAAAAATAGTTTATTTCTAATAGCAATAATATATAAATATATTCTATATAAACTACAATCTATTTATAATTTGTATTATTCATAATATATAATATATAAAATAGAGAACCTATAGTAAAACAGTTATGGACAATAATTGTCCACTTATTATTTGTATAGTCTCTATAATGATATCTAAATGTGTAGTTATTTATTTGNGTGTATTTTTTTGTCTAAAAAATTGAATAATTATACATGTAATGAAGTTTGAACCTTGACCTATCCTTTATAAATCATACTTTTTACCAACAGACTAAGACAATATTTGTTAAATATATTGTTTAAAATATATTATTATTATCTTTTAACACATTTTATCAAAATTTCAAATAATATATTTTTGAGATAAACGTAATTAAATAAAAAATAGTATTTTTCATTTCAATGAATATTTTATTCAATGAAAAATTAGATTCACGAAAACTTTAAAAAATATTGATTTAATATTCTTAATATTTTTTGTTCTGTTAATGAACATGAATTATAAATTAGTTATTAATTACTTATTATATTTTTGAATTTTAAATGAATAAGAACATCACTAGTTTATGAATTTAATAAATAAAATAATTATTTTATTATTATTACAAGTTTTCTATTGAGATTTTAAAGTAGAAAAATAAAATAATTATAAGAAAATAACATAACTTTCATAAAGTTTAGCGGTAATCTTTACACTTCATCTTTTCCCCACCAGGTTCAACTCTCCCCATCTATATTTTTCAGAATTAAATCACATTAAATGGAGGAAAAATGGGTTGGGCCGGTTATTTAGCTGGGACCAACCCATGAACCGAGACCGACCCGTGAACCGGCACGGACCAGTTTGGTGGTTCATCCCGGGCCGCCCTAAATTTTTTACAGTCTGGCCCGTGAACCAGTCAGGTCGAACCAGGCCAGCCTGGCTGCCACCCCTAAATCTGAATGTGTAGTTATATGTCTCATATTTTTTTGTTATAATCTTATCACTTAATGTATTTTGAATATATATGTTTAAGTTATACATCAAAGATTGATAGATATATATTTAAAAGAATCACATATAAGTTTAGTAATACATAATAATCAAGAAATATGATACATTTTATAACTTAGATTTTATACTTAATTCACGTGCGATGCACGTGTAGCATTATTATATCAAAAGTGGGATGAGATTTAAGAAGGAGAGTCATTTTGTTCACTCCTTATTTTATAATTTTAAAATTACTCTAGAACCTATTAATGATGCACCATTAATGGTAATTTTCTTATTTCTCAAATTAATATAACTCTTAAGCAAATTTTTTATTTTTTATTTTTAGATATGAAAATACGTTAAGTTATTTCATCATGAGAATATATTAGAAAAATTCAATCAATCATCAATTAAAGAATAAAACATATTTTTAGTTCATTTTTCATATAGAGATTAAAGAAATAATATATTAAAAGAATCTAAATAAAAAAATGTATAGAGCATGTTCTTTTAACATAATTAATTTAATTAAAAATATTTTAATGAGTAACATTTATGAAAAGCATAAAAGTTACATTGTAGTTTTCTAATTTATTTACCAATAAATATATCTTATTTGAAATTTTTTATTTATATAAATAAATAATATATAAGAAACAATCAAAATAATATATAATTTACGATGCGTGTAAATTACTTCTGACATTAGTCAAGAGCCGACCATTCTGATATGAATACATTGTTGTTTTGACATGGGAAAGGGGGATTGGGGCCTTAGGCTGCGTTGAACCTCAGACCTCGTACGGCCATCTACGGTCAAGATATGAAAAGAGACAGCTTCTATAACGACTGACAAATATGCTAAGTTAAAATAGACGTCTTGTTTACATGGAAAAACAAAAGGTGGAGACATTGTTAAGCATACATCACCTTTTATCCGAAAAAAAATCAGAAACAAAAAAAAATTGCATATTATTATTGCATGTCAAACAAATTACGAATTGCAGAAACAACGTGGAGAGACATTTCTCTCAACATATATGAAAAATCAAAGCTTCTTGCATCAGAGACGCCAAGCTATTTACAAAATATAACTGACGCTCTTAAATCATTGTCATCATCGATCTTAATCAATATATGGTCCACGACAATGATTCTTTTCCATTGAGAGTTTAGCTTGTAAGAAAAATATTCAGAAGGTCACTATTAGGCAGTACTTAAGTTATAGCTAATATGGCATTACTTGCGATGATGATGATGCCTCCGCACATGAGACACAATTCCTTTTACCACTGCTAAAACTGAACCTGAATGTGATATCTTTAATTGCTTTAAGATACACCAAAGCTATCATGTCTGTCCCCCATAGCGTTGTAATTCTTTTAGCTATGTTTCTCTGCATCATTATCTCTGAAGAGACTGAGCAACTCACCAATTGACATGTACTGTGCAGTGTTATCAACCTTGTTGTACCAGTTGACTGCTTTGCTTCAGTGCACCTGAACAGTTGGCCTCTCAGAGCAGAATAATAGTAGGCAGAAATTTGTGTTACTGGAGACAATATACCTGCTCAGGAATTACAGTATAGAACTTTCAACTAGTGTTTCTATATGATTTAATGAAAATGCTGATTAAATGATGACTAGGACCGATATAAAGGAAAACCTCATTAGAGCAGGAAAACCCATTACCTCAACATCATCGAGCAGAGACATGGAAAAACTCATATGAAAATAAGTCATAGCAAGTGAACTACTAGTGAAATCTCATTATCCTGCTCTCGGTGAGATCGAAGAAAACTAGAAACTACATTTACCAAGCAGGCCTCCAAGAAGAGAGTGCATAAGTAATTCTTCCTTTCCAGCCTTGAAGCAACCACTGGCAGTCTTCATCAATATTAAAATCTTTATGATAGCGTTTCTCCACCCTGTCTCTTGCTGTGTTAATGATCTCTTTATTCAAAGGTAGCTGCTTAAATCCAGCTCTGAGGTTCCGGACATGCCACTGCTTGTATGTCTCTGGCCTCTCAATCCTCTCCGACCCCTCACAAGCAATAACATTCATTGCCTCCCACCCAAAGATCTCCTTCTCAACCAGCATTCTCTCTGGAGTCTCACGCGGCACATTGGTCTCAAGCACATCAAACAAAGTAGAGAAGTGAAAGACAGCCTCTCGGAATCGTGTGATAAAGAAGGGTGCACTATAAGCCCCATTGACAATTCCCTGTATGAAGATATCTGGATTCATCTTTCTGATCAGATTAAGAACAGCATCTCTTGGACTTTCTACCACAACTGTCTCGTCAAGCAGGTTTCTTAATCTGTATAGACAATTCACGACAAGCACCTCATCACTATCAAGTTTTAGATCATCAATTTGAATTGTGTCCCATTTTTGTGCTATTGCATTGAATTGAAACGGAACGTTGAAACTATCAGCATAGTTTGATAAGCGGCGCCCAGTCTCTGCAACCCTTTCTGCTGGCCGGAAACCCGGTTGCGGGAAATCAATCCCTGTAATTCGAAGCTTAGGAGGTCCATTGCATCTCTGCGAGAGACGCTCTATGAGACAAGGCCATTGAAATCCATACATAATACCAAAATCTATAATGTGGAGTCTTGTTGCTTTCTCAGCTACATCCATAATTGTCTTATTTGAGAAGAAATTGGATAGCTTCCTGAAAGGACATGCAGAAAGAAGCAAATGGTAAGCTTTTAAGACATCTGCAGCAGAAGTTGGCTTGGTTATAAGAGCATTGTAAATTTGGGTTCCAGATCCTGCCAAACGTGCTTCCAGACCATTAGCAAAATAATGAGCTAGTCTCTGCATCCCATCACCCGATGCTGATGCATGCTGTCTTATCTGCTTCAGCAGGTCATTAGCGTTTCTACGATCGTTTGCTGCAACAGCTTGTGCACAGAGTGTCAAGAGAGTTCTCAAATCTACCACATCCTTTCTACCACCCTGCTTCTTCCCACGGGCCTTTGCTCCTTTGGACTGACCATTTTTCTGTACATTCTTGCTCGTTTCATTCTGCAAAGCTTCGTGAAGAGTAGGTTCACCTTGCCCACAACTTAGCAGTATCCTATCGAACATTTCTGATCTCAAAGGAGATTCGGTATAAACAGATGGCTGCTTGTTGCTCCTTCCTCCTTCCAAATCCCCATCTTCAGGGTGAGGATTCTTCTTACCCCTTGTCCAATCAAGGCAAGGCTCACTCCCTTGGTTTTTCTCAACAGTAACTACCACATTGTTCAGCTCTTTATGTAGGCCATTGTTTTCTGAACCAACAGTAAGCACATTAACATTGTTCAGCTCTTTATGTAGGCCGTTGTTTTCTGAACCAACAGTAAGCACATTACCATTTGGAATAAATTTGCTTGCTTCCTCAAACGCTCTTTTAAATTGCATCGCAGAATCACTATCGGAGAATATTTCCAAAACTCTAAGAGCACTCTGAGGAGAGTCAACAAACCCATCTACAATACTACCACTTGACGTGCTAATGGATGACTGAGAGTTGGACTGGGAAGCAAATTGAGGTGTACTATACTCAACCGGCTCATATTTCCACCCAAGAGCATTTAAATTGCTACTATTAGTACTGCTTTCAACATAGTTATAACTAGTGTACTTCAGTGTCTGATTTTCATCTGGGCTTTCATGGAATTGATCAACAGAGGGTACTAAACTATAATTGGGTGAAGGATTGCATTCCTCTCCAAGAAGCTCATAAAGTGATTTCTCAGCAGCCTGTAATACCGTAGACTCTTGAAACATGCAGGCTTTCTCTTCCATATCTTCTTCCATAAGCATCTGGCTTATATACTTGAGAACTATATCATTAAAGTCAAAGTCCTCATGTGAATCTCCCTCAGGATTCATGGTTGAAGACCAGGCCGATTGACTAGATACTGAAGCAGACAGAAAAAGAGAATCGCTTTCTTGTTTAGTCGAAAGAGGGTCAGACGGCAACGGAGGAACTTCTGCATAACCTTGACCTAAAGTTGTTCCATCATTTTTTAACCCATGAACAAGATTTGGATCCATTAAGACTGAAAGCGTCTCATCATTGAGATTGAACCCATTAGTAGAACCACATAATTCACCAGATATCCTTTGATCCATGAAAACTCAATGCAAGCCCCAGACGAAATATTACAATTTACACCCAAAAAGAACCCAGTAAACGCGCTTTAAAAATTGATTTCTACTTGTATCACACAGCTTCACGCATACGTACTCTCAAGCATCAACTCCTCTCCATTACTCAGAAACGTAATCCTTAACAGAAATAAAAACACATCATCAAACACGCGTTAAATGGGGAAGAAGGATGAACCTTCAAGAAAAACTAATTAACACGGAACAGAGAAACGCTCATAAATTCGAATAAAGTTACACCAATCCCTTCTAGAGACAGAATTCATACAATCATTGAATAAAAACAGCTACCAAACAAACTAAGAATTAAACGACAAGGTGTTGGGTCAAAACCACATTAAACCAACTTGTTACCTAAGAATTGGGAAAAAAAGGCGCATGAAGGCTAAAGTGGATAGAACCTGAACGAAAACCAGAGAGAAATCAGAAAAAATCAACGGGCGAGAGAGAAACAGGGGAGCTATGTTGGACTATCTCTACTTTTTGAGTAGAGAAATGAAACAGTTTTTCAACAGCGAAACGAGGATTTGGGTCTGTGAGAGACAAATCTGAGCCATACAAAATATATTTTCATTTATTCACCGAAAGCATATGCTGCTGCCGCAACGGCGTCCGTCATCAGGCTTACTCGTGTCTTTCCCCTTCAAAACTCACATTTTCTTCTAGAACTTTATTCGTTCAAAAGCAAAATAGGAAAATAAAATGATTTACTAATTAAATAAAAAAGGATATGCACAAAAATCACAAAAAAAACATTGTAAACTGATCAAGATATTTAACTATTTTTAATTTATTTGTTTCACTCATTAATTAATATTAATATAAAAAATTATCAATTTAAATATCGTAGTTTACACATATTTTCAATTTAATCATCGTATTTTAAAAAATATCAATACGATCATCATAATTTGTTTAACGTCTCAATATAGTCTTTTTGACACTTTTCATTAACTAAATTTAGCAAACACGTTGATGTGACATATTAAATGATGACTTGACAAATTAAGTGTTAGTAGAATGAGCGAACCAAAATTTTCGATTCGATTCGATTTTTTTCAAATAACTGACAGAACCGAATCATAAACACGCCTAGCTTCGTTGAACAGTAACAATGGAAATGAAGCTTCGAGACTTCGAGAGAGAAAAGTTTGTTGAGGAGAGAGTAAAAAGTTAAAAAGTAATTAAAGATATTTTTGATAAAATAAAAAATATATAATAAATGAGTTAGAAAATATAAAAGTAATATTTTAATGGATGAAAGTATATTTATGGGTCTCACTGATATCACGTCATCACTTAATTAGTCATGTTATCACTTAACTTGTCACATAAGCGTGTTCGTTAAATTTAGTTAATGAAGAGTGACAGAAAGACAGTATTGAGACATTAAGCAAATTAAGATAATCATATTAAAAAAAAATTAATTACGATAGTCAAATTAAAAATAGATACAAATTACGATGGCCAAATTAAAAATAGGTATAAATATGATGGCCAAATTAATAATTTTTCTTATATAATATCACTCGTTAAATAAAATAATTATCAGATAAATCAAATCGAATTTTTATAACAGTGAACTTAGAAAAGTTTTAGACTATTTATCAGGTAAATGGTATGGAATTTCCTCTAAGTCTTAAGTTAGATTTATGGAATACAATTCTTTTTTTAGAATTTAAAAATTCTATCAGATTTTTTAATTATTGGGCTAAATAATGTATTTAACATTTTTTAGATAATGTTGTTGGAGATAAGGATCAGTAGTTTCCAGAACATTTCAACTAAGCTGACACTTTCGTAGCATCCTCATCAGAAAATAAATGAAGAAAGGAAATTTAGAGCATTGCACAACTAAGTTTGAGTAACTATATTAAGAGGTCATGGACGCCAAACAACTCGGTTATCCTCCAATCAATATGAATGATAATAAAATTCATCTGATCAATACGTCAACACAAAATAATTTTTTTAAATCTATAACGAATAATGATCATCAAATAAACATAATAAAACAGACTTATTAACATTTATTTGATGGCAGCTAGTCAAGCCATATTTTGATTGATTAAGTTTGTTATATAACAAACTTATTATAACACATGCATCAACTTTTTAAGGTCTAGAAGGCTATTTTTATTTTCTTGTACAGAAAGGAAATCGCCTTTGTAAATTTATTAACAAAAAATGACGTCCTTCATTGTTGGGAATAGAAAATAATTATAAAAGAAAAGAATGGTATGGGAGAAAATTAGGAAATACGATGTGACAGAGCTTTTTGTTTGCAAAAGATAAAAGGTGTCATCAGCAAACAAATTAACTTTTGTTTTATTTGTTGGTTTATATATGTATATATTTATTTCATGGATATATATAAATCATAGAAATGCTGCTCATGAAGATAAGGATGTGGATGTGGTCAATTTTGCTTCTGTTGATGGAGGCCTCTACTCTAGATTAATGTTTTCATGGAAAGTGACTAATTTGACTTATGAATATTTCATCTCCTTTTGCTTATCCATTTTAGATGTGACTAAACTTGAAATGATTTAAAGTACGGGTATGTTTTAAGATGATAAAATCTAAGGGAAAATGATATAGATAAATTATTTTATGATAGTAAGTTATGAATTGATCTAAAAACAATGTAGTATATAAATGATCATTTTTGTTTAATTTAATTTTAAATTTTTATGATTTATTTACAGTGTCCTTATCAAATGTTTGTATTCATATATTTTTAATTACTTTTCAAATTTAAATAGTAACTCATTTAAACATGTGTGTTAATTATGATAATATTTGTTAATTAAGTACAAACCCAATATGAATTAAATGCTTTGTTATTATAAATTTATAATAGTATTTATATTACAATAAAACATAAGTAATATATTAATTATCAGATAATATATATTAATATTTATTTAAAATTATATTAAGTTAATATAATATAAATAGAGTGTTAGCGCGCAATATGATATTAACGTTTATTCAATATATGATATAAATACTAATAAATATATTAACAATCAAATTATATTATATTAATAATTATTTAGAATGATTTAATATTGAATAAATAGAGTATTAACATCAGATAATATTGTATTAAATTTTATTTAAGATGATAAACATTTATTTAAAATCATAAGTACTCCTAACGTTTTAAGCATTTATTTAAGAAATTCTCAAATTAATGGAGGTAATGGATGGTGAATATGAAATATAGCATGATGGGAAACATGAAAAAATTGGAGGCAGTAAATCCTAGAATTGGGAGAGAATTCTCAAGCTACTTTGCAATTTCCACCCCTAAAATCATGGGGATTTAAAAAAAAAATTTAAAAACAATACTTCAAATTTTGAACTCAAACGGGAGATTGAAAATGTCATAATAGACATATTGTAATTTTAATACACAATGTCTAAAAATGGACATTTATCTACTTCCAGAATTTTTAAGTCATTTCACAACTTATTATTAACAAATTGGACTATCTACTATGATTTCTGTAAAATGAAAGTCATAGTTGTAGAGGTCTAAAATAGATTGGTCCAAGCCTCAACTCATAAGTCTAAGCGTCATTAGAACAGTCTCAGACCCAGACTATTGGACCCACTATAGAAAACCAATGGTTTCTCTCTAAAAAAAATAGGACGTCTAGCTCATTCATGGCCATTCATTATCTAGCTCTTAAACCTTATATTGTCAAAATTATTACTGAATTGAGCGTCAGAGTCTAATTAACTAGACACTACATCAATGTCAAGTTAATACTCTTACGTTCATTTTTTTATCCTACTCTTGGGTTCATGGTGACAACACCTCTGAAAGTAAATTTTGAGTATCTATAATCCAATTTTTCTAAATGTAGCCCAGCTTTTTTAAATTAAATTTTTTTATCTATTTCACTAGTACGGTTGTGAAGTGATCGAGTTAATAGAGTATTCAAGTTATATATTAGTTAGACCATTCCGTTGTTATTTAGACTCTTCATATAACTGTTTAGATACTTCAAATAACTTTAAGTAAATTGATAAAGGTAAAAAAGTCAGCACAACTTTTTGAATTTGAAAATATAATCTAAATTTCTGAAATCAGAAAACTATTTATAGGGTTCTGCCCTCAAAAATTATAAAAATGGCTGAAAATGAGATCCAATGTATAAAAATGATCTAGAAGAATAAAAAATTATAAAAATGTTCGGAATAACTAATTTAGTTATGAAAATAATAAAGGCGAAACTAATTTATTTAAGTAACTAAATTAGTTACCTCTGTTTAATATAGTTATACATAACTATATTAGTTACTCCAACGTTTGCTCTCTTTTGTCTTGGCCATTTTCTTAATTCACCCCTTACAAGCTGTCTTTTTTTTTTTTCATTTTCCCATTCACTTATCAAGATTAAAAAGCTCATTTGTATATCTTATTTAATCATACGAGAAAATATCAGATTCTTACTAATTGAGATTGATAATTCAAATCAATCTTTGAAATTTCAGGTGTTACACAATTAGTAACCTGATTTACTAGCACGAGCATCATCATCATCATCAAGAACCAAGATCAAAATTAGAAGAAGCCTTACAAAGACAATAATGTTATTCCTTCTGCTTAAAACAAATAAACTTTCAACTGAAATCATTACACTGCTTTCAAATTTCTCACTATATAACTGAATAAAATCAACATAAATGATACACTAAAAAAATTTGACTGTGTTAGTGTCATTATTCCAACAAATCATTTACAAAAAAAAAAACAACCTATGAATCAAGTGAGTGTGAAATTGACTACTTGAATTTGTATCATCTGTACATGTTTTTTCTTCACAATTCCTTCTTCTTTACATCAACACGATTCAATTCCTTCCGAGCCAAACCTATGGAGCGAGGCATCTGTAATAGAAAGTATTCCACCTTGATGCTTGCCATGATGGTGAGACCAATAAGCATGGGCAGCCAAGACTCGGTCCAAGAGATCCTGAGGAACAGGCTCTCCTCTTCTTTGCTGAGGTGATATTCTTGCTGTATGAACCAATGTTTTCCATTTGTCCTGCATTTTCCACAATTTTTTATCATCAATGGCTCAATCATGCAGTTCTTTCCCCTTTACATAAGCATTTTGACGCCTGTATAAGGCTTTTTTCTCGCACAGAAAACGAATATATCAACAAAATTTACCTTCAAGTCGACATATGTACGATAATCAGCAGTCTCAAAAGAACGTATTTTAACATCGCGCCACCTACAATATTGGAAAACCATTCAGGCTCATATTCTTCTTTTTTTCTAGTTAAACAGAGAAAGTGGAAAAGGAGAGAGCAAACCTTCCAGTTCCAAGCTCTTCAACGGCCTCAACAAGTGCTTCTACTTCCATTACGGAGAAAGGTCTTCTGGTTCTACGCTGCACAAGTTTAGAACACTTAGTGCTTTGGTCCATAGGAACTACCGCTAATGCCTCCATATTCATCTCTGGGACAGCAACAATAGCCTTGCTATCTTGTGAAGCCTTTACAGCAGCTAACACTTCATCATGTGATAAAATAAACTCCTGGTTACTTTCACTCTGGTTCCCCGAACTCGTCGGTTGTGTGTCTAATAAGGCATCAGAAATCCCCGAATTTACGATAGGTGTTCCTGGAGAACTGAAAAAAAAAATTAATGAGAAAACAAACTTTTACCCCTAATAATCACAGTTTTTATACTAAATTACTTCCAAAAATTTAAGAATGTCATGAAATTAGGAAGGTATATCTATCTATCTTACCCGGTAAGGAGTTGAGATACTGCTTCACAAGCTAATAGAGGTAGAGAATCAGGGGAGCATATAGGTGGAGGATCTTGGTCAGGAGCATCGGGCTCCAATGTGAAACCAAGATTATCTATATTATCATTACAGGAAAGCCCAGTCTGCAGTAAGGTTCTATTGTCATCCCCAATCTTCTTCCCATGAAGAAGAACCCCAACTCGTAAACCCCCGCCAAGTATTGCAGTTACTGCCTCCATGACTGTCCTCTGAAGAACCCATAATACAATGACATAGTACATAGTTAATAAACAAAGACAGTAGCAGCTACAGTTGCAATGTATATAAGAATTCTGTGACAGATATAAGAAGCAAATTATGCTACAGAGCTCCATATCGCTTAGAAAAGACAGCTCAGCCATCCAATTATCAACTTCATTTCCCTCTCAGGCGACTATCATTGCATTAACTTCAAGGGGAAAGGAACAAACACAAGGACTGAAGCATTCACCTTGAGCGAGCCAACAGTTGTATTTTCTGGAACCTCAATATGAAGCTCTGGGACCTTGAATGATTTAATGCTGAATTTCACTGCAAGACAATTAACAAGATTGGAATGTCTTGGGTGGCAAAAATAAAATTCGACGTCAATGAATAACGAAAATACACCAAATACCATGAGAATACTGAGAGTGGAACGATGTCTGATGAACAGCAACTGAACATGAAAACATTTACTCAATAAAACCACTGAAAAAACCATGTTTTTACTAGCATGGCGAAAATATAAAATTATGAGGTAAAGAGGCACCTCCAGGCAATTCTGCAGCTGAGCCACTTTCATCTACGGACATGCCCTTCTCAGGTGAGTTAGAAACACTTTCACTACTCAACCCTCCGTCAGAAGTCAGACCTGAGCGTCTGTCAAAAAACCGCCTACTCTTAACTAAAGTCTCACGCGGACATCTCTCGCGAATGTAACAGGTTTTCCTCTTGCGGTGAAGAGATCTTTTTCCCGCATCTACGAATAATGAAAAGGGTCAATAATATACTAATTTGACACATACACAATATAAAAAAAACACATGCACATTAGGAGAGAGTCATTTTGTGCAAAAAAAGCCATTTATCAGCTGCTCACCAGATCTAGAAATCTCACAATCCCTTAATTTAGGAGCTACTTTCCAGTGCCTGGAATTCAGAAACTTCCTAACTCTCCGGTCTGCAATTCGTGACGGAGACCTGGTAGAGTTTAATTTGGAGCTAGTTTTATTGCCCCCAGAAAATTTTTCATCATCATCTCTACTACCTAACTTAATATAACTACTATGCCTAGGTAAGGGTAACTTGATATCACTAACTGCTGCTTGTTTCACATATATATTCGTGGGATCCTCTGGACTGCATCCGTTACCCATATCCAGACTTCCAATCGGTAACCTTTCTGATGTATCAGTTGAGAACGAAACACTGTTTTGACAGCTTCCCTGATAAATGAACTCTGCTTTGATAACATCTTTGCCAATGGCAAGTGAACCATTTGCCTCGGATGAACCACTAGAAGCAGAACTGTCACTCTCTTGCAATAACTTCCCTGCTAAAGAAGCCAGTAATTCAAAGGCACAGATTTCACCTTCTTCAGTCGCATTCTTGTTCCGTGGACCCCTTTTCTGTAACCCGTTCCACCATTTGTGGAGTTAGCGTATAGTTCAGCATTCAAATTAAAATCTAAAAATAAGAAAGAAGGAAAAGAGAAAGTAGAAAATAAAAGGCGACTGTAAAACGTATACTCACTCGAACAGATCTTCGGCCCCTTGGTATGGTCGGAAGCAGGAGGCTGTCAATTCCACAACCCAATTTCTTCAGAATCATCGCTCGTAGATCAATGGCATTACCACCTCCACTGTCATTCATGAAACGAAAAGTTCAATATTTCAATGAGAGTTCAACTTGAGAATGGACAATATAAGATGAGATCCACATATTGCATCCTACAAGCTATTACTGTTTCAAGACACTATATAGCTTATTTAACTTCCTGCTCTCTTTTTCAGCAGCAGAAATATAAATCCGAAAAAAAAAACAAAAGAAACGAGGACAAATTAACAAAATTTAGTAATTCTGCACAGCCTAGATTCAATGAAAGTGACAACAATGAAAAAGCTTAACTAGAGGTCCATGTTCTGGGTACGGGTATTGTTCCACTCAACTTTTGGGAGTAAAATGATCCATAGAATCAAACCAAAAACAAGAATGAGAAAAGGCTAACATATGAAATTTAAGATCGTATTCCCTAAAGAAAATTCCATAGATTAAAAACTGAGCTTAAACTCCAGTTAAAACCGGAGATTCAAATTCCAATTAACGATTTGACTGTTAACAGCCGAATAAAAACCAAAGAGGAGTTACATATGATTTCCATAAACCTCGGCCAGACCAAGAGGAAAATTAAACTCCACGTCCAAGACACCAATCAGAACTCTAAAATGAAATCAAATTCAGACCGCAACTCATAATTCAATATAACATTAACGCTCATAATCAAATTAGACAACCCAGTTTTGAATAGCAGATTGCACCACGTCTTGAGTTTTTCAAAAATATGTCTGTAATGGAATTGGAGTCAACCCAAATTCACAAAACCCGGATCAGATAAAACAACTGTGACTGGCTTCCATAAGGAATTCAATTCCATCCGACCAAACGCGGGAAAATTTTGACGAACAGATCAATCTCCCTAGGAAACTTAAAAACAATATCGCAAAACCCAAATGTTGAAACACTTCAGAGAATCACAAAACCAAACCATTCCAAATACAAAGTTCATTGCAATTCAACAAGACCAAGACGAATTCCCACCAAATTAAACAAGTTTGTTAAGCCAAAACCCAATACGCTAAGATCACAATTCAAAAGCCTAAACAGACTAAAACAACGCGAAATTCACAACCCACCTCTTAAAAAACAAGTATCGGGTTCTTCTCGTATTTCCGAATTCCCAGACAAACAACGGTTTTCCCTCCTGAGAAAAAGAGAAAATCACAAAGAAAATGCGCAATTCCCGAGAAAACCAAGATCGGAATGAAACAGATCAATGCCAATTAGAACTCAACCCGGGAAGAAACTCTTCAAACTCAAAATCCTTTGTTTCTCCCTCCCAGATTTATCTCTCTAAAATAAATAAAAAATTAAAAATGATAGTATTTCTCTCTGCGTGTTGGACAGGACAAAACCTCCTCCGATCTCTATACAAAAACCACGCAAACAGTGGCTTAAACCCCTTTATATATTATTTTATCATAATTTCTTTTTTATTTATACTTTAAAGTTTATGACCACGAAATTGGATCAGCAGGTAAAAAGCCGAATTGCACCGGGAACAGCAGGTTACCCCAATAAAACGAGAATATACCATCTCTTGTTATTGAAAATTCAGTCATTCATCGTTGATAATATCTTAATGTATTTTTAAAATATTATCATGAAGTATCATAATTTAAAAAATATATAATAATAAGTTAAAAGAAACAAAAAGATTTTTCAATGCTATTTGTGTAAAAAAAATCCTGATAAAATTATAAAACCCCAAATCTCACTTTATGACCGGTTTAACCCGTATTCCTATCCTAGAAGATTAGGTTCTGACACGTGTAAGAAGTACGAAACTCTTTCAGGATAAGAAAAGTATTAAAGAGAAATAAAAAAAATAGGAAAAAGAAAAAGTATTTAGATGGGAAATGGGTGGGTGATTCTTTCTTTGTGATCTCTGTTTTGATTGGTCCACTGGGACCCACTGTCTAAACCAAAAGGTTAGGTGGGTCTTGGGATTGGGGGTTGGAATTTGAATTAGCAAAAATTTGAGGTATAATAAATGGATAAGTTAATTTAAATATATATATTTTTATCACATGGGTAGTTAGCTAAGCCAATCAAGTCCTAACATTAAAATAATTAAAGTGGGTTGCCAAGATCTTACTTTCCTTCTTTATTATTTTTTTACCGGTGAATTTACATTCAAAGGTCATTAATGATATTTTACAGTAGGAGTTCTATCCTTAAATAATGTAAAATCTTGTTATCCTCCATAGGAAAATCTAATTGAATTGATCGATGGAAATATGACATGAAGGAGAATAAATTTATCCCTTTTATGATTATCTCTTTTAAAAGCGTCATATTATGATTATCTCTTTTAATAAATAATATATAAGTCAATTTATAATAAAATCGTGTCCGATTATATTGAAGCACATGATTTGATGTAGATGATACAAAATGAAAATGAGAAAAATACAAATCTTTCCACCGTCTAATTAGCTTTTCATGGTTTAGATGGTAAAAAATGGAAAAATAAAATTTTTGACAAAAATTATAAAAAAAAACTATTTTATTTCATTTTTTTCCCACTAATATGATCTATATCGTCAAAAGCTAATCTAACGATTGGAAACTATCTCGTTGACAAAGAAACTCTAAACCTACACAGAGAACAGCATGATTATGACCATAATTTTAATAATTATATGTTAATTAAACACAATAAAAAGCCAACAAGAAACCCCACGATTTCAAAATTTGCTCAACAATTTTATCAAAAATATCAAGAAAAATTTTGGTTAAGCTCCGATGGGACCATTGCTGGTACTTACTAATAAATCTACAAATGTCCCTTTGAAGGCTAAAAATAATAAGGATTATTATAAATGTGGTGAATAAAAATATTAGAATTAGAAGGCACGTCAAAATGAGTGAAGGACAAAAGTAAAAAATAAAAATGGGGGGGGGGGGGGGT